>JAOBYG010012235.1:0-12859 GCA_025403545.1 Epizoanthus stellaris | reverse complement strand
CCATCGAGCTCGGAAAGTGGCTCGAGAGCTTCGTCGCGGCGTGGGGCTCCGCCGAGCAGCCCCTCACTCTCGACCACGCCAACTTCTCGGCCCGCGCTCCGGAGGCCCTCGAGCTCTTCGTCGCCGCCCGCGGACCCTCGAAGAAGAAGCTAGAGGCCTTCGACGACGAATTCCTCCCCTCCTCGCTCTACCTCGAGGCCGCGGCCTCCGAGCAACACGACGGGCGCCTGCGCGCTCAGGAAATCGTCGCGGTGCCGCTCGCCGCCGAGCTGGCGATCCTGCTGGTCTGTGACGGCGTCATGCCGGACGATCATGAATTCTCCCTCGATCTGGCCGAGGCCTTCTTGGCCGCCGGCGCTGACGCGGTGGTGGCGCCGGCATGGAAGGTGCCGGCGTCGCGGCAGACTTACGACTTCCTGCTCTCGTTTTTCCGCGCCCGCCAAAAGGCCGAAGGACCCTGGCCTATAGCGCGGGCGCTGGCCGAGGCGCAGCGCCGAGCGATAGAAAACGGCGTGTCGCCGACTCTCTGGGCGGCGTGGTCGCTGGTTGGCCTGCCGCGCTGAGCCCTGGAAAGAAAAAAGCCCGGGCGGTTAACCCGGCCTTCTCACGAGGAATCTGTTGCGAAACCGTATCTACCTGATTTTGCTACGTTTTCCGCGTCCCTCGCGGCTCGACGTACTGCAAGTACGCCTGCGCCGCGAGCAACGCGCAGGCCTTGCACTATCAGGCATCTACGAATTCTCACGACGATCCCTCGTGAGAATTCCGGGTTAAGCCCGGGCTTGATCGAGATCGACGAATCGATCAGCGACAGGTTTTTCTGCCACGGCGACCGCGGCATTTGTTGGAGCAGCAGTCGCTATTCGCCGAGCAGGAATCACCCCTCGCGGCGCAGCCACCACCGCCGCCGCCGCCGCCACCACCGCCGGTGCCTGGGTCAAGCCATTGCGAGACCGAAGGGAAGGTGACAGCGAAGGCGCCGTCGACAGTGCGATCATCGTTGTCGCAGGTGGTTGATGGGGAAGCGCCGCAGGCGCCGAAGAGCTGCCCGACCACCTGACCGCTACCGTTCACCACCGGCGAGCCGGAGGAGCCGCCTTCGGTATCGGCGAGCGTCGCGTCGCTATAGATGAAATCGCCGCGTGGCAAGGTGCCGCAGGTACCGGCGGAAGTATTGACTTCTTGCTCGCTATAAGCCTGAGGCGATCCGGAAGGATGACTGACGCGGTAGAGCTGGGTGCCCGAGGAGTTAGCTACCGGCGACGTGCTCCAACCCAGAAAGGTCGCGCCAGACGGTGCCGCCTGGCTCAGCTGGACAAGGGTGAAATCAGTATTCGAGCTGGTCGCCAGAAGCGTCGAGCCGTTGGTGCGTGCCACCGAACCCGGCGGAGAGAATTGTGAGCCACAGCTCTGGCCGCAGCCGACGGTCCATTGGAAATAGGCCTCGAGACTCGAAGCGGAACTCTGCTTGTCGAAGCAGTGGTTGGCGGTCAGCAGATAGGGCGTGCCGGAATTGTCGGTATCGGCGAGCAGGCCGCCGGAGCATAAATAGGTGCTATTGCCGACGTCGAATAGCAGGTAGGCAACGCCATCTTGGATCGATTGGACCGAGCCCGGAATCGAAGAGCATTCGGCATTGACGATGCAGCCGTCATTCCACGGGCAGAAAGCCTTTTCCGCCGTACGAACGCCGAAGGCATAGCGATCACCCATATGGGCGAGCTCAGCGACGCGGAAGAGCGAGCCAGCGGCCTGGCGTGCGTTCAACATCGGTAGGTGGAGCTGAAGGATGATCTCGTCGCCGGAGACTGTGTGGGTCCACATCTCCGCGGTCTTGCCGGTATAGGGGCCGAAAGCCTGGCCGTGGCGATCAAAAGCATAGAGCTCAGCGCCTTTCGGCAATCGCACGTCTTTGAGATGGAGACGCACGCCAGCGGCGCCTTCTGAACGGAAAGAGCCGCTCCACACCATCACGCCATCGGCGTAGTAGGTCGAGCCTAGGGGCTGGGCTTTGGCCGCCGGGTCGAAGCTGAAGCCGACATCGCCGCTGGCGCCGATCCACAGCGGGCCGCCGGTGGGTTGATGGCTCTTGAGCTGAGCGAGCTGTGGCACCGTGACTTCGAAAGCCACGGCCTTTTCGGGACGCTCGAAAGAGCTGACCCAGGCATAGAGCGCGGCATTCTCAGCGATGCGGGCATCGGTATCGGATTGGCCGAGCTTATGCGGCATGACGTCAGCGAGCATCGGCGTGGCGGTGAGTAGCAGGGCGAGACAGAGCAGCGTGCTACGAAGGATAGATTTCTTCATGCATTTTCTCCTTGGCAAAAGGGGCCGCACGAAAGGCGGCTGTCTTGAAGGCGAGGTCCAAATTGTGGTTTCGCCTCACTAGGGTTGCCATGGAGGAAAAAAGATATAGGCGGAGAATAGATATAGGGTGCTTAGCTCAACCGGAATCGTTGAGTCTGTGACCGGATTCTTCGCTCAGGCGCCGCCGTAGAGCCCCGCGATCGACCTTGCCGAGATGGGTGCGCGGCCAGTCGTCGACCAGCAAAACGCGCCGCGGGTGTTTGTAGGCGTCCAGATGAGCCAGGCAATGTTCTTGGAGAGTCTTTTCGAGCGCCTCGGGGTCGGCGCCGCCATCGTCGGGCAAGACGAAGGCAAAAGGCTTGGTCAAGCCTTCGCCATCAGGGGCGCCGATGACGGCACAATCGCGCACCTCTGCATGGCGCATCAGGCAATCCTCGACTTCTCTTGGGATCAGCCAGCGGCCGACGACTTTGATCGCATCGTCGCCGCGACCACAATAGGTGACGTAGCCATCTTCGTCGCGTCGCACCAAATCGCCGGAGGCGAACCATTCACCGCGGAAGGCGTCAGCGGTTTTTCCCATTTGCTGCCAATAGCCGATGGCACGCGATTCACCTTTGACCCATAGACGGCCGACCTCGCCGGTTTTGACCGGGTGGCCTTCGGCGTTGCGCACGTCGATTTCGAATCCCTCGACCACCCGGCCGAGGGTGCCAGGACGCACGTCATCAGGGCGGTTGCTCAGGAAAATATGCCACATCTCGGCGGTTCCCAGGCCATCGAGTAGCGGTATGCCGAAAGCGGCGTCCCAACGCTCATGAAGAGAAGGTGGCAGCGCCTCGCCTGCGGAAGTCACCAGGCGCAGGCTCGAAAGATCCTGGGCCGCGGTGTCTTGGTGCGCGATCATGCGGCGGATGACAGTCGGCACGTTGATCAGGATTGTCGGTCGGTGGCGGGCGATACGGGCGAACAGCGCCTCTGGTGTCGGCGGCTCGGTGAAAAGCACGACCGCGGCGCCGACCGAGAAGGGAAAAAGCAGATTGGAGCCCGTGGCGTAGCCGAAGTAGAGCTTCGGCACCGACATCGTGATGTCTTTGCTGCAATAGCCGAGAGTGCGCTGGGCGTAGAGCTCGGTGGTATTGACGAACGAGCGATGGGTCTGAACCACCGCCTTGGGGCGGCCGGTCGTGCCGCCGGAATAAAGCCAGACTGCCGCGTCATCGCGGTGGGTCGGTGCCATCTCGCAGGCATTCTGGCCAGCCGCGGCCACCGCCTGCTCGAGGCTCTCATCGGCCTTCGCGGCTGGCCCGAGCACCAGTAGGCCGCTTTCCAGCCAAGCTGAGGAGTCGGCGGCTTGACGAAAGCGCTCTCGGTTGGTGTCCTCGGTGATCAGCAGGCGAGCACTCGTATAGTCGATCTGGGCCGAGATTTCTGCGCTCGAAAGACCGGGGTTGATCATCACGACCACGGCGCCCAGGCGCAGGACGCCGAAAAAAGCGCCGACAAATTCAGGGCTGTCGCTGAGCGCAATCAGCACCCGTTCCTCACGCCTGACGCCGCGGTAGGCCAGAGCCCTGGCAAAGTCCTGGGACAACGCCTCGAGCTCGGCATAGGTGCGGGTGCCGTCGTCCAGGTGCAGAGCCACCCGGTCGCCGAGTCCCTCCTCGAGTCGGCGCGAGAGGAAATATTCGGCGATATTGAGTCTTTCCGGGATCTCAACCAACGCCATCAGGGATTCTCTTTCTTTGCCAACCCGGCTTCGAGCTCCAGAATTTTCGCCTCGACGCCCCCTGCGAGCATCGAGTCGGCGTCGAGCTCGAGGAAGCGGCGGAAATGCTCGAGCGCCAGCTCCGGCTCCGCCATCACGACCAGCAGACGGGCGTAGAAATAATGCACATCGGCTTTCTTCGGGCGGACTTCGAGGGCGCGTTCGACGGCGACTCTGGCGCGCTCTTTATCGCCCCGTGAGCGCCAGATCGTCGCCAGCTCGAAGAGCTCTTCGGCGGCGGTTTGAGGCGCCTTCGCCCACAATCGATCCAGGGCCTTGGCAGCCTCTTCGAGGCGGCCAGCGTCGCGCATCACATGATACGAGAGCTCGAGCGTCGACGCGGCGACGTCCTCTGCCTGCAAGACTTCGTCCAAGAGCTCGGCGGCTTCTTTCGCCTGGCGGCTGTCATAATGCGCTTTGACCAGCGCCATTCGAGCCGAAGGGTGCTCAGGCTCGAGCTCGAGGACTTGTTTGAAGAACGCGATGGCCTCCTCGTAGCGCCTCTCTCTCGCCGCCTTGACACCTTGGTTATAGGCATCCTGCGCCGAGATCACTTGCGTCTCCTCAGAGACCGAACGCAGCGTGAAGTCGATCTCGAAGCTCGTGCCGTGGGTCCCTCCGAGACCCATCTGACGTTCCTCGGCCGAAGCGAAGACCAGAGGCTCAAAGCGGCTCTCGGTGATCTGATAGCCGTCTTTCTCGACGCGGACGTCGAATTTATTGGCTCCATCGCGCAGAAAGATCTTGAATCGACCGCTGCGCTTAGTCTCGAGCACCTCTCGCCATTCCGGGTCACCGACGCGGGTCATGGTGATGCGGGCGCCGCGGATCGGCTCGCCATCCTTGTCGACGACCCGACCGCGGACCAGCACCTCGGTGCCGGCCGCCCACAGGCTGGTGCTCAGCAGGGTCGTGGTGATCAGAAGCGTGGCGACCGCGATCACCAGCGCGACGGAAAAATATCGAACGGGCTTGAGTGGATGTTGCATGGGGGGCACTGCCTTCACTTTGTTCAGCCTCTAATTTGCTTGCCTGACCTCTTCTACGGCATCTGCGAGGATGCCGCCCAGGATGCGAATCGTCTCATCGCCTTCGACCGCCGTGGCTTCGGCAGGAGCGCCGAAATATGCCATATCGCCGCCGGCTGCTTCAAAGCTGGTGAGTCCCTGACGGATTGCTGTCAGCAAAGAGGCAGGATTGGCCGGCAGCTCCTCTCGGAGCTCTTCGCGCACTAGATCCGGGCGACTTGCCATGACGATCGAGCCTTCGTAGCGACCGGCGTGACAGGCGCCGCTCTTGAATTCCTCACTCAAACGTAGAGCCCACGGCTTGCGCGTGATGTCGGGAAAGATCATGCGCAGGTGAGGTGCTGCCACTTCGATCGCTGCCACCGCCCGGTAGAGAGATTCCAGATGGCCCGGATCGAGGTGCGCATTGGCGATGACCAAATCACGGAAGCCGTGGGAATCCAGAGCCACTCCGAGGTCTCGAATCATCGCGGTGACCGTTTCCGGGCGCAGCGAGAGGGTGCCGGGGAAGCCGCGCGCGAAAGCAGCCGAAGTATAGGCGAGCGACGGCAAGATCAGAGACGAAAAGCCTCGTTGCTCGAGCTCCACCAGGCCTTGATGAGCCATCGCCTCGGCGATGACGACGTCGGTACCGAGTGGCAGATGCGGTCCGTGCGCTTCCACGGCACCGACCGGCAAGATCGCGATCGTGCCAACTCGATCGAGGGCGTTGATTTCTGTCCAGGTGAGGTCGAAGAGATTCGGCATGTCGAAGTCCATATTTGGTCGATGCTCATGACCGGCCAGCGCTGATGATACGCCGGAATCGGGTGTGGTCTCGAGTCTCGCTAGAATGAAAAGACGTCATGGCACTACTCAAGATCCTTCGCCAGATCCGTCACCTCCAACGTGGAATCAATCGCGGGATCCAAAACAGGATCCAACGACCGGGATGGCACATACTCTTAGTCGCAGGCGCACTCGGTTTGGCGCCCTTCGCTTTGACCGAGCAAGCCGAGCAGCCTAGCCCTGGAGGAGCAGCCGCACAGAGCGGACCAATCCAGAGCGGGCCAATCCAGAGCGGGCCAGCCCAGACCGGGCCCGACGAGCGTGAAGAAGAAATGCAGCTGTTGAAAGCTGAAAGCGCCGAGAGCTTCGGATTCGTCGTCACCGGCGGCGCGGCAGCCGGATATGTCGAGGATAAGACGTGTGCGCTCTGCCATGGTGATCTGGCCGAGTCGTATCGTGAGGTCGGCATGGCCCGTTCTTTTGCCCGGCCGCAAAATGCCGAGCCGATTGAGGACCTGGAAGCCGAGCCCTTCTATCATCGGCCTTCGAATCGCTATTACTCGATGCGTCGGAGTGGCGATGGTGGCATGGTCATGGCTCGTTGGCAGCGCGGAGAGAACGACCAGCGGGTGAATTATCTCGAGCAAGAGATCGATTGGGTGCTCGGTTCAGGTCATACATCCCGCGTCTACCTCTATCGCACTCCGAGTGGCGAGCTCTTCCAGCTGCCGTTGGCCTGGTATAGCCAGGGGCAGGGCTGGGGCATGGCGCCGGGTTTCGACTGGCCGGTCCATGAGGGCATCTCCAGGCGGGTGCGCCGGGAGTGCATGTTCTGCCATAACGCCTTTCCCGACGTGCCGGCAGGAAGTGACGTCTATGGCGCGCCCCAGACCTTCCCGCAGAAGCTGCCCGAGGGTACGGGTTGTCAACGCTGCCACGGGCCCGGTGGCGAGCATGTGGCGCGAGTCTTTGCTGGCGATTTTGATGCCGATCAGATCCGTCAAGCGATCGTGAATCCGGGCAATCTGGCGCCCGCCCGGCGCAACGAAGTCTGCTACGGCTGTCATATGCAGCCGACGGTCGAGCTCATGGGGGTGAGGCGTTTTGAGCGCGCCGATTATTCACTTCGCCCAGGCGAGCGGCTCGCCGACTATCTGGTGCTGCTGGATGCCGAAGCGGCCGACCAGGAGCCTGGTGATCGATTCGAGATCAACCATCATCCCTATCGCCTCGAGCAGAGTCGTTGTTTCACCGAAAGCGCCGATCTCTCCTGCCTCAGCTGCCACGATCCTCACCGTAGAGTGCCGGTGGCGCAGCGCCCGGCTCATTATCGTCAGGTTTGCTTGAGTTGCCATCAGCTCGAAGCGTGCGCTGCCGAGCGCATGGGGCAAGGGATGGATCCGGGACTAGAAGGCCCGGCAGAGGGCGTCGACCCGGGTGATTGCGTGAGCTGCCATATGCCGCGACGCCGCACCCAAGATGTGGTTCACGTCGCGATGACGGACCATCGCATCCAGAGATTCTCCGGCGATCAGGATCTGCTGGCAGCGCTCGCCGAGCGCGATCCGGTGCTTGTGGATCTCGACTTTTTGAGGCCGGCGACTGCGCCCAGCGGCCGGCAGGGGCAGATCTATCGCACGGCAGCTGTATTGCGAGCTGGCGGCGGCCAGGAGGCCGCGGATCATCTGGAGTCGCTGCTGCTCGCCACGTCTTCCGAGGATCTGCCGCCGTGGCTGGATCTTGCCCGAGCCAGGGTTCAGATGCGCCAGTGGAATGAAGCCAAAAAGGCTCTCGACTATTTGGCCAGGTGGATCGGTGAAGACCATCCGGCTCGCGGCTCCATCTTGGGCTGGCGGGCGATGATCGCCACGGCTGAAGGCAGAATTGCAGCCGCGATCGAGCTCTTTCGAGGCGCGCTCGAGGTGTCGGCGGATCCGTCTTGGCATTACAACCTCGGTTTGGTCCTAGCGGGAATCGATCGTCTCGAAGACGCTGAGCATCACCTCCGCCGTGCGGTAGCTCTGCGCCCCAATAGCTTGCCAGCGACCTTTTATCTCGCGCGCGTCTTGCATGCGCAGGAGCGGCCGCGTGAAGCGATCGAGCTCTTTGAGCGGGCCTTAGCCTTGGATCCCGGGCATGATGATTCCTATCTCCGTCTCGGTTACCTCTTGGTTGAAGCCGGAGATGCCGATCGAGCACGCGCCATCTGGCAACGCGGTGTGATTCTGGCGCGCAATAGCGAGGCCCTACGATCCGCTCTTGAGCCGAGAACGTCGAGTGAGAATCGCCTACGATAATAATGCCGCGTTGCGGCGTAGTTTCCGCTATCCTTGACCCGCCATGAGCCCCCAGTCTTCATCCAGTGATTTGCCCGGTCACCGAGAATCGCCTGGTCGCGGAGATCGTCTTCGAGAATGGCGTCTGCGCCTTGTCCTTCTCGCCATCTCCCTCGCCGTGACTTTTGTCTGCGGTGAGATCGTCTTGCGCCTTCTCGCCCGTGGCGCTCCGCGTCCCGTGGCCTCTGAGAGCGGTTTCACCTTTTTTTCCTACCATGAGCGCCTCGGTTGGGATTTGGTGCCGAATGCCGTCGACCGCCATAAGACTGAGGAGTTTGAGGTCGAAATCCGGATCGATGCCCGCGGTCTGCGCTCTGCTCATGATCATGTGCCGGGTCTGACGCCCGGTGTGCGTCGCTTGGTCGTGCTCGGAGACTCTTTCACTTTTGGTCATGGCGTCGAAGCGAAGGAGGCGTGGCCGGCCTTGCTCGAGGGCCAGTTAGCGCAAAGCGAAGCGCCGAATTTGGCCGTCACCGGCTATGGCACCGATCAGCAGCTGCTGCGATTCGAAGAACGGGCAATCGAGCTGCAGCCGGATGCGGTGATTCTGGGACTCTTTGCTGGCAATGTCTTCAGAAATGCTCGCTTCGAGCAGCTCGGCTATTCGAAGCCACGATTCGCATTCGATGACGGGCAGCTACAGCTGCTGGGTGTTCCGGTGCCAGAGCAGCCGCCGCCACCGCCGTTTTCGCGACTTTGGGGGCTGATGGGCGGCACCCTGAAGAGCGTCGGTGAGCATCTGGGCTATGGCGAAGCATGGCGAGTGACGGGCGGCATTCTCGATCGCCTCGCCGAGCGCTCAGAGGCTTTTGATGCCCCCTTATTCGTGGTGATCCTGCCCAAAGATCGGATGATCTACGGTGGCGGCCCGCGTCGGGCGGTCCATGAGCGTATGCATGCCCGGCTGCACGCTTTGCTCGAGGCGCGTGATTTGCCCTATCTCGATCTGACGCGCGCTTTGCGAGAGCAGGCGGCGGCTTCGACCGAGCGCCTCTACTATCCGCGCGATGGCCATTGGACCACCGCCGGTCATCAGGTGGCCGCCAGTGCGGTGGCTGGATGGCTCGGGCCGCAGCTCCCAGAACCGCCTGATCTGGAACCGGCTAGTCCAGAAACGCCAAATCCAGACTCAGCTGATCCGATCACGGCTGATTCGGCAATGTCTGATCCGGGGCTTTCTGAGGCCCTGCCATGACTGTCAGCCGCGAGACCTCGGCTCTCGACGAGGCTAAGCGCCGGCCTTTGGCCGGTCTGGCGCTGTGGATTTCTCGCATCGGTCATCCCTTTACGATGCTCGTCGCCTTCGCGCTCGCCGGCAGCCTCCGGGCCATGCCGTGGCCCCGGGCCGTGGCCTTGACGGTCTGGGTCGCGGTCTGCGGCGTCGTGCCGCTGGTCGTCTTCCTCTATCACCAGGTAAAACAAGGGCGCAGCAATTTCGATATTTCGACCCGAGAGCTGCGCGGTCCTGCCTATCTACTGGGTCTTGCCCTAGGTGGCGTTCTCATCGTCACCTCTTGGCCTTTGGGCGCGCCGCCGGTGGTCCTGGCCTCGATGGCTTGTGCCCTGGCGATGGTGACTCTGGCAGCGCTGATCAATCTCAGATTGAAAGTGTCGCTACATACTGCCTTCGCGGTTTGGGTGACCATCGGCTGGTCGGCGATCGATATGCGCATCTCTGCCGGCGTCGCGCTGCTCACGGCGGCAGTTGCCTGGTCGCGTCTCTATCTGAAACGACACACGGCTGCCGAGATCGTCGCTGGAGTCGTCTTGGGGGCGTCGATGGCGGTGGTCTTGCTGACTATCTTCGTCAAGCTTGGACGGCCGTAGCCCGTGCACGGCCGTGGCCCGCCCATAGCCCAAGGGCGGATCAAACGGCAGCGGATGGAACGGGCGGCTCAGTCGGGATCTTCCAACATCTGGGCCAGACCGAGATAGCCGACGTCTTTGAGTCTTTGACTCGAGGTCGCGAAATAGTCGGCACCGGCCTGGATGCCAAGCCCTTCGACGAGGCGGTTCATGCAGTTGAGGAGAGCGCAGATCGCCACCGCGTCGTATAAGGCCTGCTCCTCCCAGCCGGCGATATAGACCGCCTCGGCGTCGGCGGTGGTCATACGGCTGGGGGTGACCGTGAGCTTCTGGACGTAGCGCAAGATCGGTTTCAGCTTTTCTTCGACCGACGCCTCATCGAGGTCGCGAAGCAGCGCGTCGAGCAGGTCATGCTCGACGCCAAAGGCCTGCGCCGTCGCGTGATGCACGCCCTGACAATAAGAGCAGGCGTTGACGCCGGAGACGAAGGCCGCGATCAGCTCCCGCTCGGCGATGGTGAGCGGCGAAGGCTGGCGCAGGAGTTGCTCGTGGAATTCCAGCAATGGCCGGGCGGTGGCCGGCTGGCGTTTAAAGACGTCGAGTAAGACGGCATCCTGAGGCAAGGACTTCAGATGGGCCATGGTCTCTCCGAGAGCTGCAAAATCTTTGGCAGCGAATTGTATCGCCGTTCGTTTTGACGTCGGTGAATCGTTGACCGAGATTTCGATATAGTCGCCCTAGCGGCGAGGGCCTTCGTTCCGAGCTGATCTTGTCGATAGAGGTCCGATCTCAATGTCAAAAAATATGGTCCGTCACTTTCGTTTGGTGAAGCCCCTCGACGAGGGCTCCATTCCGATTTTTCATGCCGTCAATACTAAGGACGGCCGCGAGGTGGCGCTGAAATTCCTGCCCTTCGAGCTCAAGGAAGATCCCGCGGCGCGGCAGCGCTTCATCGACGAAGCACAGGCGGCTTCGAGTTTGGATCATCCGAGCATTTGCGCAGTCTATGAGATCGGTGAGTCCGAGGATGGGCGGATGTACGCCGCGCTCGAGTTTCACGAAGGCGAGACCTTGAAACGACGATTGGAGCGCGGCCCGTTGCCGATCGACCAAGCGATTGATATCGCTCGCCAGATCGCTGCCGGCCTCGATGAGGCCCATCGCAACGGGCTGGCGCACCGAGATCTGGTACCGGCGAATGTGCTGGTCGCGGAAGACGGCACCGCGAAGATCATCGACTTCGGTCTCGCCAAGCAGGTGAGCCAGGGTGGCCTGACGCAAATCGGCTGGTCCTTGGGCACCCCCGAATATATGTCGCCTGAGCAAATCCGGGGCGCCGACGATGATGATCGCACTGGCGATTGGTGGTCTCTCGGCATCGTGATCTACGAAATGGTGAGCGGTCGCCAGCCCTTCAAGGGTCCCAATCTGGCTGGTGTCTTGACCGCGATCCAGCAGCATGACCCGCCGCCGCTGATCGAATCCCGTCCCGAATCGCCGCCCGACCTGGACGTCATCGTCTCGCGCCTGCTCGCCAAGGCGCCTGAGGATCGCTATGGCTCGGGTCAAGAGCTATTGGACGATCTGGGGCAGCGCGGAAGCCCTCTAGGCTCGCCAGCAGGCGCCCGGGGCGCTGCCGATGAAGCTTCAGCACGAGCAATCTCGGCGGAGCCAGCCGTGACCAAAACGCCGCTCGGCGGCAGCCCGGCTGACTCGGCGCCGGATCGCATCTGGCTCTGGGCGGTCTTGGCGCTGCTCGCCATCGTCGCGATTCTCTGGCTTTTATTGGCTGGGAGCGCTGACGGAGCGCTTCTCTTGCCGAGCGACGCTGGCACAGATCTCGTCTCGCTTGCAGACTCTTTTGGCCGATTTGACAGCCCGAAGATGTGGGCGTCGGCTCTCGGCTGCTTGCTGGCCCTGCCGGGTCTATCAAAAGCAGACTAGCAGCCCGTGGTGAAAGTCAGTCGCAGCGCGGCTCGACTTTTGCCACGGGCTGCTAGGGAAGCCGGTTTCTGCTCCGCGTCAACCCAGCGCGTCTGCCTCTAAACAAGGCTATTCGATATGCGGTAGGTAGGCGTCAGGAGGCAAATCCGGCGTCTGCAGAGCGGCGGAGAACAAGTGAGCAAGTTGCGCTTCGGCCCAGCCAGGAAAAAGAGCGCTGACGGCGACCAGCCCGATGCCGATAGCCAGGCTCAGGGCGCCTCGGAAGTGCGCCTTGAAGCCCCGCGCGAGCCGGGTATCCCGGACGATCCAGGCGCCGGGCGGCGGATATTGGCTGCTGCGGAATATGCGATACCCGGCCAGCACGAGATGGAGGCCGAGCAGGCCGATGGCAGCCGAGACGATGCGAAAATAAGTCGAGGCGATTTCGATCGTCTGCTCAGCAGCCTGGCGAACAGATCTGAAGCTCACCGTGCGGGTCGCGTCGAGCTGGTAAACCAGCTGTAGCATGCCGGCGACGGCAAGCGCCGCGATCAGGCTGAGTCCCAGCAGCACCCAACGCTGGTGGCGCCGGCTGGCCCTCAGAATCTCCGGGTTCTCCAGGGCCCCTGAATTCTTCAGCCTCTCGCGATCAGTGTGATCGCTTGAATCGCGACCGTCTGAGTCGTCGATAGGCTGTGAGGGAGGGTCACTCATCGCGGGTCTTTCGTATCGGGTATTTCGTAGCGGGTCTTGGTAGCTGTGAAGCCTACTCGAAAGAAAGCTCAGGAGTTTCTGCAGTCTTGCACGATCTTTGCATTCGGATGGGACCATGCCGATCAGAAAATCCGCCACCGAGCTCCACCCTGTCGTCGCGGCGAGCGCCGCGATGTTTCTCTTATTCCTGCTGCTGCCAGCGACTATTT
>JAOBYG010012234.1:0-22482 GCA_025403545.1 Epizoanthus stellaris | reverse complement strand
AATTCCATTAGTAATATCTCCCTTCGAAACTGATGGTACCAAACAGAATATCCAAACATAGTTGCTGAGATGGACTCCCCTAGTCGTATTAATGTTACCCGACCAAACTGACGGTACCGAATATGGCGTGATAACCAGTTGACCTCCATAGTAGTGCTTCGTTACTAAACTGATGGTGCCAAAATTATAAGAGATAAACTCCCCGAATAATATTCTTTAAAGTTAAGTGTAACCTCTCTGACATGATGCTTACGACCTTGTAACGGCTTCCTAGTGAACGATTTGATATTCTTTAATGATCTGTATCTCTTTTTAAATGAAATACTAAAAGAATGATTTTATTGCAAATTTATCTATAAACCTTGTATGTAAGTATTTGTCGACGTTTACATCTCTGATTCGCGTGATTTTAGCCCCTCTGCTTTCATTGCGCTTTTTATATTTCACGCCTTCCCTACCATAGCAAATATAGGAAGATTTCAGATGACGTCATTGTTGTTTACATTTTCCCTCATTAACATAATGAACAAACAAACGAAGTCCATAAATCGAGAGAGCATGGCATAGTTAGTATTCACCAAAACTTTGAGCGCGATATGCTGAATACGTTTTGAGGAATGCGCGTTTAAATCCTTCGAAATTTACAAAGAACGTATGGATGGGTGACACGATTTGACAACAAGCCATATATTCTTTGTAAATTTTGAATTTTCTAAACATTAATTCTTTCGAAATTATTAAACATATCACGCTAAAATATTTGGTGACTACTAACTGTGCAATGCTATGATTTATGGACTCCATTTGTTTGAAATGTGAAATAGGATTTATGGTAATATTGTAATGTAGTTTAAATTATCGCTTTAGATATTTATAGTTTTTAGCACTTTATAAATTTTATTATTATTATTAATGAGGCAAAATGACGTCATCTAAAATTCTTCTTTTGTCGGTGTCTTAATGAGGTCAGGTGCAATATAACGTTTGTAGCACGTGGTCCCGAAAGAGATATATTTGATTCTAAAGTTTAACTAAAAATGTGTACATGTAAGGCCACAGTTTTATTGTAGTTTTTAATACTAAATAACAGTAGCTTTAAACAATCTTCTTATTTTACTAAGAAACGACTCAGTATTGTACAAATGCTGGAAGCTTGATAGAGGAGTAAATACTTTGCAAAAGTTCAAAAGAACCATCAGAAAATGTTCCATCTGAAACGTATTCTCGAAGATTTAATTTCCCTTCTTGCCCAGTGCGTAAAACAATATGTTTGCTTGCTGTTTTTGTAATGGCATGATGATAACTTTAAGAGAGAGATACTTTTATCAATTAAATTGTTTTAACAATTTAACTGGTGAAACAATTTTGGATTTATTTCATCAAGTACTTTCTAAAGCATGGTCCGAAAATAAGAAGAGTGGGGCAGGGTTTTTGAAGCTCTGAAAGACCAAACAATTTAGGATTATAGATCATTGGAACCCACAGACTTTGGTATCAGAGTTGTTTGGAACTCTGCTAGTCTTTCATTGTCTTGAAATTCTGAAGCCTTTTATGAGTCTTGAAGTGCTAAATATCGTGAACCACAAAAGCAGCAAGCAAATTACATTTGCTTCAAATTCGTGAGAAGTCTTATCTATAACTATTTACAAGAAGTTTATACTTTGTGCAATGTACATAACCCGTGCTGAATCTGTACCCTATAACTTTTTACAAATACCTAATTATTTATCCCCTAGAAAGAAAACATTCACAAAACCTTGATACAAATTTAGGTAACTTTAATAGTTTGGCGTTGTTTAGCAGTTAACGAAATACCATGGTAAACAAAATAGTAATCTAATTTCATATTTATACCTTTATCTTTTTTGTATTTCGCCAAATTGAATGATTACTCAATTGAAAAGCTCATACCTTTCATAATAGCAAATCAACTGTTATCATGTTTATTTAAAGAGTTGTCAGATAACTCTAACATATTGAGTTATTGACAATTCCTAATTTTTTACTTCTAAAAATATGCAAAATGCAATGCGCAATACATTATACATACTACGCACTGCGCAATACGCAGTGCGAAACATGCATACAAAACACGCAATGTGCATGATGCAATATCCAACATGCAGTACGCAATATGCAATACCTACTACGCAACAAGCAACACGTAAAAGGTACTGCACAATTCTTAATACGCAATATAAAATGAGTGATACCAGACCTAAACTTAATGATGGGAGCTCTCTTTATATATATTTTACGTTTTTGACTCCCTTTGTCCAATTTGCGAAAAGAGACATGTCTAGCATGTTGCTAATTTCTGCAAATAATTTGATCAAAGTATTTCAATAAAACGGAAAAAACTTCCATCATGCTTGAGCACTGGGTATTGCGGTTTCTATATTATAAATCGCATATTCAGAAGGCAATCTTTCTTCAAGAAAAGACATATCACATGACATATCATTCTAAACTTTAAGACAAATGAGAAAATATGAACTTGATATTAACTTAATTTTGTTTCCCATGGTATTTCTTTCATACAATGTCCAAAGTAGTCGATGTCATAAGTAGTGTAATCGATAATCGATCGTAGAAGAGTCATATCTCCGTTTGTCTGGTCACGTGACTTCCACGTCGTCGTATACTGTCGCTTTAGACGGAGAACTAGCAAAACTCTCTCCGGTTGGTTTAGTGTTCATTTGAGTCCATTGGGATTCAGTTTCTAGGTCCCTTGCTCTACGAAGACTTTGCACTAATTGCTTTCAGGCAAGAAACTTCTTAATTCTCTAATCTCTTGGTCCTCGTCTTCTCCTGTAGAATTTTAGAAGAAATTATTCATTTAATTTTCTTTCAACCGAAAACACGGACACATTTGACGCAGAAGTAACAAATGTTGATAAGAAGGCTAATTTCTTCTTACGTATTGTATTATTCGAAGGTCATCTCCTTTTAGCATGAGAAAGAGTTTGCTAAGTTTTCCTTCTATGAGCCCACAGTATACGAACAAAGTCAGCGGATTGTAGAACAATCTGTCCGTCTCTTGTTGTGTGTTTTTATAAAAACGTCTGTTAGAATTTAGTAGTTATTTTATACGATTAAATTATTTAACAGCAAGAAGAGACAGGAAGACAATTTTGTTAAAAAATCGGTTTCGAAATCAAAATATTGATCTACTTTCATTTTCCCCGTTCAATCTCTTTCTTGTAATCCTACTTATCAACACTTGTTGGCTTCCGCAGAACGTAAGGATGGCAACGTACTAAAGCGTATGACGAACACATTCATTAGTATGATTGGCATGCGAGGTCAGACTAGTTTGACAGATTGAGATACACACTATGTGAATGATTAGTAACATTAGCAGCATGCCAGTCACAAGAGAATGGTCAATCTTTCGTGTTCAGTTGTTCGGTGTAAACGCAGTTGAAAATTGTATGTTTGAATCAAAAGTGACTCGCAGCACTGAGTGAAATATCCCTGTTAATAATATCACCAAATGATCCTTCATAGAGAGATTTTATACCTGATATTGTAAGACTAGTTCTAGTCTTTTTTGTCTATTGCTACATACCTTGTTGTTGTAGTTGAGGCAAGGTTTGATCTGCCGACGTTGTCAACTGACTTCCTGGATGAGACATAAATATCAGACGATTAGTTTGATAAACGCTAAAACAACTGTCATGTATTTCATAAAGACTAGTTCACACCATTCTTGTTCCTAAAGCCCGCGTTATTTTGGTCCTGCGGCGAGTATAAATAAAGGCTATTATTATTATTATTATTATTATTATTATTGTAGGAACGAAGGGTTCTGGTCGCAACACTAGAGCCAACGATTCTGATGTTTTTTTTCAATTTAGCTGCGGAGTTGATGCGCGAAGCAAAAAGTAAGACTGAAAATGTCTGATTTCCGGAACCGTTGTGGCCAAAGCCCTTCCTTCCTCGCCGCAGGCCAAAAGGAACGCGGGTACTGGGAACGAGAAGGGTTAGCACTTGTGAAGCAAGACGCAAAATCAAGCAACGCATGCGCACTCCTGTGCATGATTACCACCGTCGCACATATATACTGTGATTACTACTCTTACGTTGGCGCTCGCGTCACCCGAATTCACACAAAAATTCGTAAAACAAGAGCGAACGCAAGAGCAAGACCAGCACTTGCTTCATCTCGATTCACACTCGGTTTTTCTTGTGGTTGTGTTTGTGCTCGCGGCTTGATTCACAAGCAAATATCATGCTAAATACTATTGTACAATTTTTTTAAACTTATAATTTAAACGATGGCCATTTATTGTCTTCTTTGACATTTAATAGTGAGCATTCCTTTTCAGGAGATTAATCCCTTCTCCCGATTTAAGAGTGTTTAGCTATTTTAGCGTTTGCATGCACAGTTTTCAATATTTTCCCTTCCAAGCGGTAACCTGTTTACAGTTTGCTTTCCCTAAACCACTAAACGTTTGTTATCCAAAAGAAAATATAACATAATAAAATAAAATAAAATACGGAGCGTTTTGTAGTCAGATCGACACTGGCTATAATTAGGTGAAGAAGTGGGACGTTGCGAATAAAATATGGTGTCGTTTCATTGTATAGGTGAACAGATATTCTATCAACGAATATTGAACATTTCAACTTTGTCTTTAGCCAACTGAAATAATTTTGATATTAATTTACATCTGGATGTCATTTAGTGGTCTTTTGAGGCCGACGAAGGTTACATTATTTTACCAAAACTTCAAACATTGTAACTAAATGTTAACGATATCATTTCAACCATTTTTGTCACAACTAATCAAGTAAATATAAGAAGAAGCTTAATTTTTACGTTATCATACGTTTTTACCCTTGTATGCAATACAATACTGATTTGTGTTCATTTCAACAACGTATATTTGTCTGTTCAATTTGTAATAGTTGTCTTTGTCACTAGTTGTATTATCCAAAATGTCTTCTTATTCGTTCTACTTACTAAGATTAGCCTCCTGGGGCGCACTCTCCATGAGAAACTGGCTTTCAGGCGTGTACTGTGAATAGGCCTGGGAACTATCTAGAGCAGGTTGTTGTGTTTCTGCTGTCGCATTGAACTGCGGTACATCATTTCTTTGTGAAGCATCAGCGATGTTCTGTACTACAACGTTTTCTGCAAAGTATAACACATGAACGAACGTTTTACCGACCGCCTATATATGGTGTGGCTTTAGCACAGATCGCCCAAGCTTTCTAATGGGTGTGATACAGCTCAGCTCTTCATTGTTCGGCCGGTTCACGGCGGGACGTCCGCCATATTGGATTGTGATATAAGAGAGTTTGTATGGAAATATTCGTTTGGGAGAATGCTCAGACATGCATGCAGTAAATACTGTCGTTGTACGTGCTTGTCTGTTGTGTTTATTATTACCTCCCCATAGATCTTGGGTCCAAAATGTATATGGAACTAAATAAGAAACTGCCAAATTATACAAAAAGGTGAGGCAATGACATTAAATGAGCAATTTCATATTGGATAGATTTGTCATTCTAAACGTGTCTATATATATATATATTTTAAAAAAGGTCATATATTTTAGGATTATCAATGGGGTAATGTCAGGATTCGGTTTTGTATTTTCATATAGCGAGAAATTGTGTAATTACTTAGAATCAAGAGAGAGAGCACCACCGGGAAATTTGTAACTCAGAATGATGATATTACATCAAACTATTATAAACAATAAACAAGTTTAATTTCTCAACTTGGAATAATAGAAATCGATTTTGATGACTTAATCCAACGTCAGATTCTGTGACAACCAGCACTTTAACTCAACACTACTTGTTTGCTATTCCTGTACTGGATATTTTTATCTCTTCAAGTTGGTTCTTGATATTATTGATACATACAGAGAAAAGATGTACATAACATATAAGTTTTAGTATGTTTGCTCGATAACAACGCTTTGATTTAGAGATGCTCAAAGACTGTGTGGGCACTTTCTTCCTCATCAGTCCCAGCCGTCTCGATAGGGTAAAAGGAAGAGTTAAAATATTCAAACCTCACAAAGGACCTGAAATTTACAAGTTTAGGTGGCGGTCTGGTGAAGTCAAGTACCCATACACCACCATGTTCGATCAAGCCAGTGATTTGGTAAACCACTGGGTACATCCAGTGGTAATTTAAAGGAAGAAACCAGTTTTCTATAGCGTATGTGCTGAAACAGGTAATACATTTTAAATAGTAAAATTTTCCTTTTGGATTAGAAATTAGCCAAGGAAAAATAGTCCCGAAACCCCTCCCCCCCCTAAAATTATGTCCCGAAGAGGGTTTTGGACGATTAGTTCCTTACCACTTGGTCTGGGAATATCTGCCTTCTTCTTCGCAAGAACAGACGACCACTGCGAGCTCTTATGAAGCACTAATGGTTGTGAGGAAGCCTTGTTTAGAACCAGATTCGCTCCTGGCCGAGCGGAGATGGGGGTGAGCGAGGCACCCTTGCCCATGTTGCGCACGTATTGGTAGGGATCGTCTATCTCGGATTTCTTGTCTTCTTTGTCCTCTGTCTTCTCTTCTTCCTCAGGTTCGCTTGCGTTGGCCTGTGGCGGCTCTGGTTCGGGGCTAGCGACCTCAGATTTCGCCACCATTGGCTGTTGCTGTTGATACAAGAAGTAAAATAATATTTAGTTACAACGTTTGGAAAGAATTCAAGGGAGAATGAATTTAATCATTATCAGCTTCCAACTTCTCCTGAAATGACAGCAGGTGAAATAAAGTTCTGTTGCAAGTTTGAAAGTATTTGATTTAAGACTTGTAACAAATTTATAAGAACACGTAGGGAGAACTTACCAGTCATCCAGAAAACAAAAGAAGTTCATAAAGTTGCTTGTACCTTTCATTCCAAAATGTCTTCCAAAATGGATGTATTGTAGAATCATATCTTATATTTTACAATTAATTATATCACAGTATTGAAGGAAAGTTCCAGTCCACCTAGGACGAACATTTGTGCCCCTCAGACAAAATTACAAACTCAAAGAATCTGCTAAAGTAGTCGCGCACCCCTGATGTAGATTGGAACTGAATAATCCCGTATAACACTGCGAACCTTATTAGAATCGTCTGTTTGCAATAGTCAATATCGCGGTGATAATGAACTGAACTTATCTCCATTATAGTTACGGTATAGTCCAATATTTGACGCTTTCTAACAACACTAATGGTAGTAAGAGATGAGTGCACATACCTCTCCGTAGAAGTTGTTCAGAGTCTGTGCGCTTGGACCGTAGGCTTCATACTGATCACCGAAGTTAGGTCCCAGCGGGTTTGGGACTACGCTTTTCCTGTCAAAACGGATAGAGTCAACTGTTCAGCAGATTTTATTTTCCACAGACAATAATTACAATTTGTAATATCATGGCAAAATTTAAGAAATGTACATTACGCAAAAAGAGCTTGAATTCGAAATCTAAATGCATTCGTTGGCGATTATGTGCATCATTAACAGGTGTAAAATGTGTAGGTGTAGGTTTGCCGTATGGCCCGTCTCATTCTGAGCATAGTTGTAATGATGTTTTAGGGAATGCATTACTCTTCCATTACTTTGAAGAAAATGTCAGCTCAAAGTATACGTAGCATTGTTCGAATATGCAAATAATCCGAGTCCTTACTGAGGCACTGAAAACCCCAGTTCTCTAAAGAGTAAAGTTGGATCTTCTTGATAGAGGTGTTGAAGAAATATTTAGTCTGATAGACTGTCAAATAATAGAACAGACAGAGACAGATAGAGAGATACATTTAGAATAAATTAATTATCTTTATTTCAACACGACGTTTGATCAATTCAGTGTACAATACTTATGATAAGACGACAGTAAATTTCAAAAAAGGCAGTAATGATCTAAGGAATACGTATATATTCTTTACCGTTATTGAAAGAGCACAAGTTAAATCATAGTTATTTGGCACAGTATGTGAAGAGACGCAGCTTGTTGCAATTCGCTCTAACAAAGGTAACATATTTATTAGACATGTTCTAGTATACAGAGAGGCAGAGTCAGAAGGACAGAGACAAAGACAAAGGCAAAGGTAAGGCAGAAGCAGACGCAGAAGCAAATACAAAGACAGATTCAGATGCAGAAGAGACGGAGGAAAACCGAGACAGAGCGAGACAGAGAGACACACACATACACACACGCACACATACATACATACACACACACACAGATACATACATACAAACATACATAGAGAGAGCCAGCCAGCCAACCAGCCAGCTAGCCAACCAGCCAGCCAGACAGGCATACAGACAGACAGACATACAGACAGACGGAGGGAGTGTTGGAGGGTAGCGCCTTACTTTGGATCCTCGACCGGGAAACCCATATCTTGTAGGATCACAGTTCCCGTAGGCATGGGGAATGCTGTTCCTCTTCGCCTCGTCCTCTGCGTACTCGTTAGCTCCCTCCTACGTAGGTGAGATACATAATGTTGCTAAGATATTGTTCCTCAACTGAAAGTAAGTAAGTAAGGTGCTTTGAAAATCTATCAATATACTGCACCAGGACAATACCAAGACACTACAAGACACTACCAAGACATTACCAACACAATGACAACACACTGCCAACACACTGTCGACACATTGCTGACAAACTACCGACACACTGCCGACACACTACCAACACACTGCCGACACACTGCCAATACACTGCCAACACACCACCACCACACTACCACCACACTACCAATTTAATACCAAAACAGTACCTACTTACCTTGATGGCCTCTCCCAACATCTTTAGAGCTACGTGCTTGTACAGAGACACGGCCTTAGCAATCTCTTTGAGATCAATCTTGGGGTAGGCTGAAGGTACGGCAGGGAGCTCTGGGACGGGTGCAGCAGGGATTTCACTGTGTTTCACGTTCTTGCTGATGGTGCCTGTAGCCAGGTCTAGAAAAAATAATAATTGTGCTACATAGTTTGTTTTTATCTCACAGATAGCATCAATAACTATTTTAAAAGCCCTGATAGTTCCTTAGCTTTGCACTAGAAACTAAAATGGCGGTCTTTGGACTAACTTATATAACTAGTGGATTAATACGAAGCTGATATACGCGGCGAGGGAGATCTTATTGTGTTGCGTTTAATGTAAGCTTATTTGCGTATTGACTTGCGTTAATTAAGTTCTCAGCGTACTCCGGTTATTTTCATCGGTGGTCGAAACTGTACCGTCAGCAAACATGCGTCAGTAACCTTTGACAAGAGGTTGGTAAATCATTCAAATATATAAGAAATAACAGAGGCCCAAGAATAGAGTGTTGGGGGACACCGTACGTTAGCGAGTTGGGGAGAGAAGAAATTAGCACACCGCTAATAGACCTACAGTTGTTATCATCAATCTAACATTATAATATCATAATTTTATGAGGAAAATACGCTAGTAACACTAAGAAGAGGGTTTCAGTGGGGGAGGGTTAACGGTTAATCCCATTGAGACCCTCTAAGAATAATCATCATGTTAATTTATTCAAAATACGGTGTAAACAAACAAGCGATTGGTTCTCTTGCTCAAGCAGATATTATAACAACAATTCCAGAGTACAAAACAATTGGTTGGAGGGGCGAAATTGTACCAAAAATTAGTCTCAGATAACATTCAGTTTACTAGGTAATTTTTGCCAAAAACTAAAGCAAATAATGTCTCTAAAGATGAAATAAAAAGAAAAGTATTGTTACCTTCAGCCAACTCGGCGCCAGATCCCGACTCGATTTCAGAAGCAGATTGGACCTCTTGGCCAGACCCAGACTCCCCATCAGGTTTAGGGATCTCGGTCCTCTTTTCGAGGCCTGAGCCGGACTCTCCTTGGGTTTCTTGTTGTGGCTCTGAGCCTGAGCCAGAAGCGTCCCAAAATCCCGAGGCCACGGATTCTCCCGCTTGTTCATCCTGCTTTGGCTGAGGTTTAGCAGTCAGAACTTTCTTGAGGAGCCCTGAAGGGATGGTTGACTTCCTGACATCAAGATCGTCGCTACCTATAGGAAAATTTCAGGTATTGTTATTAATGAGTTTGACAACCTTTGATTGGATGCTCCATATAAAGGTTTCATTGTTCAATCTCTCAGAGGTGTTTGGAATTGAAAAAGTGTGATAATAAACATTACGTTAGCAGACATCCGCCTGTAAGAAGACGCAAATAAATTACATTGAAATTCATATGGACGATAAAAAAAAGGGATTTAAATAAAAAGCAAATTTCCTTTTGATTATGGGATGATCTAGACACTTGTTCTTACCAGAGCCAGATGCGTCCCAGGCGCCCTCTCCAGAGCCCGACATAGAGTCATCCCAGACATAGTCACCGAAGCCAGACCCTGAGTGGTCCTTGATACTCGACCCTTCAGGTTTATCCTCGATAGGCTTCCTTTTGGGCTCTGAAAGGAAAAGGTGAGGGACTTACAAAGCTATCTTCTGTTTGTCGCAACAGAAACAACAACTCAAAAGGAAAATGTAAAGACTGGTTTTCACTAGCGACGGCAAGCGGAAGCGGAAGCGGAAGCAGAAGCGGAAGAACGTTCCGTTCCAGTGAAAATCAAGAAACGGAGATGGAAGCGGAAGCGGAGACAGAAGAGACTCAAGGTATTTTCTTCTTCTTCTCCTTCTCCTTCTGCTTCCGTCGCTTACAATCTAGTGGAAATAGGGTTTGGCGGAAAACGGAAGAATACGCCAATCACAATGCTCATTCCCAGGCCCTCATATACAGACACACAGCATACAAGCGAGGCTTACACTCGGAACGAGGCTTCCGCTTCCGCTTCTACTTCCGTCGTGTTTGGTTTTCACGAGATCATAACTTTCTTCCAACTCCGTTTCTGTTTCCGTTTCTTCTTCCGCTTCTTCTTCCGGTTCTGCTTCCGCTTCTGCTTCCGTCACTTCCGTCGTTAGAGAAAATCCGGCTTATTTACAGTCAGTTTCAAGGTTACGTTTGACACATAATGGAATTGAGAATCATATATTTATAGTCTTACCGCAAAATTTACAGGATTTCTTGCACTGAACCATCATCACAGCTTTATATTTCTCGCAGTACTTGTTCTTGGCCATGTCTGGACACGAGTCGAATTGATCTGCGCATTCATCTGTTAAAGTAAATAAATTATGTGGTTTCAGTAGATCATTCATAGCAACTTAAACATCAACTGCGATTGTCGTATCCAATTCAGTACGGCATTACAATTATGCTACAACCTGTAATATTACAGCCTACTGTATCGTTTACGGGTTCAGCTATCAAACCGTTCGACCTGGGTAACGTTTTCATATGCTTTCGGCTTTATTTTGATACATACTATTATCATCAGTAATGTAACTTTGGACAGCAGTTTGTGCTTTATTCATGTTTTTCTCACCTGGGGAGCAGGTCAAAACACACTCCCCAGATAGGGATCCAATATTTCACTAGACACAGTTGTCAGTGCATGGTACCCCTTCCTCCCCATTTGTGACTACCTATTTCCATTCTAGGGAGCCTAGGGACGATTTGAATACAGAAAATAAAGTGTTAACGTATAACAAAACAAACAGTTCGTTTCTTTATATATGTGGCCTTTTAGTGTTGGAGATATTCAAAACCAAACATCTTGAATCTTGAGTGTTAGTTCTAGAGGAAATGGAGCGCGGTAGCCCCCACCGGCAACCCCTACCCAAACTAAGGGTATTGAATGGTCCTTCGAAATTTGGCCCCTGCTCGAATTGCTTGCAAAATTTGGAGTGTGCACGTTTGCTAGAATTCGCTAATTTTCGTAATTCAGTGCTCACTTGCTCGTGCTCGCCAAAAATTAAAGCTCTGCTCGCAAAGACCATTCGATACCCTCAAACTGAATGAATCCTTCGAGAGGGCATGTGTTCGTGGTTGTTGTTGATCTTCATATTTACCAAAATCTTTAATTTTCTAATGATTAAAATGTTACCTCTCCTAATATATAAAATAAATTAAAATACAGTTTTTATTTGGTTCCACGAAATTGTTTTTATATGCGAAACGTTCGTTCTCTGGATCAAACTAGATTTGCTTGTTACAAGAATGGCCAGAAACGGTTCAATTTTCCTCTCTAGGAAAGAAATTAGTTTGTTATATCGTTCAAATAGCACGCGCGTTGTGATTGGTCAAACAACTATTTTTTTCCGGAACAAATACTCATGTGCCATAGCTGCAGAGTTCTTCTCTCCAAATTAGCGTTAATAATTACGATATAGCAAACCATCGTTGGCTGGTGTTCTCTGTGTAACATGAGTTTTTGCTTACCCTCGGGAAGAAATGTTTACCTCGGCCTTCAGCCTCGGGTAACATTAGTTCCCTCGGGAGCGCAAAAACTCATGTTCCACAGAACACAAGTCAACAACTATATATTGTCTACATTTTAGATATATTTCGCCTGAGTAAAGGACCTTTTGTAATTTGAAGCAGCTGGTGAAAAAAGTGTTCAAAGGTTATTTAAGGTCACGACAGATGCCCTACTCACTGAGTCATTGGGGAAGCCATGATCATTTTGCTTACCGTATTTACTCGAATAAGCGCCGCGACGCTTATTAAATTTTTAGACTTTTTGATGCGGCGCTTATTCGAGAGCGGCACTTATTAAATCTCATTGAATTCAACATTTTTTAATAAAACACAACAGCTTTTTTATTCTAAGAACGATAACAACACCAACACCAACACCAACAACAACACCACCACCACCACCACCAACAACAACAACAACAACAACAACAACAACAACAACAACAACAACAACAACAACAACAAAACTTGTGTGAAAGAGTTGACTACACTTTTTTCTTCCATTGTTGTACATGGGAATAAATTTCCGCTGTTAGTTTGAAAGAAATCGTATCATTTTTCATTTTTGCTTTGACGCTGTTCGAATAAGCGCCGCTCTATAGCTCAAGTGCTTGGAATAAACGCCGCGTTGTTATTGAGGGGTGCGGCGCTTATTCGAGGGTGGCGCTTATTAGTATTGATTTTTTGCTCTCATGTGTGGCGGTTATTCTAGTAAATAAGGTATGGCTTGAATCACCACTTACCCTTGTCTATGAAGGGTTTCTTAGGTGTCTGTCCTTGAAACACCGGCACGGCCTGCTGGGATGCATCGAGTATTCCATATGGAGACTGCTGAGGTTGAGCTACTGGCTGGCCATACTGATCGACCATGGGCTGCTGAGGAGCCGCGCCGTATGGGTCGTTGAGTGGCTGCTGAGCTGCTAGTCCGTATTGATCGTTCATTTGTTGCTGAAGTTCGGGCGTCATTGGCGCCTGGTCGTTGATTGGCTGTTGAGCTTGCGGCGCCTGAAGCGCCTGGTCGTTGAATGGTTGTTGTTGCTGTTGTGGTAGAGGTTCCTGGTCACTCGCTGGTTGCTGGGCTGGCAACTGGTCGTTGAAGTTTTGATCTGTTAACAAGACAAGAAAATATTCAATTGTTAAACCGGAACAATAATCACACATATGGTTACAACAGTGAATAAGGAGCCCTTAGTTATATTTAGGGATAAACCATTTAATATCGTGGGGAATTGAAGCGAGGGGGGGGGGAGGGAGGGGGGAGACGGAGTTCGTTGCACAGTGCTTGTTTTCGTACAGTCTTTGGCTGCAATTATGTTTCGTTTTTCCCTGTTGTGCAAATGTTTCAGGTTTCGAAATTCTTCCACTCCCCTCCCCTTCCCACAAAATCAAATGGTTGGCTTCTTATGATCCTGTCTGTCCACAATTCTTAGATTTAGTACATTCTACTAAATTCTAGTCAATGGATATCTTTTGTTCAAAGGTGTTGCGAATAATACATAGCCCAGATAGCCATTGACTAGGATTTAGTCTTCGTTTAAATAATCGGACTGTATATCCTCAAAGTTGACTTTTTCTACAACGTTTTATACCACGATATAGAATGATATTTGTTTATATATTTTCTGATTAGCATAAATTATCAGAGAATTTATATACAAATCAATCATGTTACATAATTTTATGTCTGTAGGCGAGAATATGACCGAGAACTGCGTGTGTCACGTTTGTCTAGATTGTAAAGAGATGTACAAAAAATCTCATGTATTAATTTCTTTATAATTTTCTCCAACTTCCAATACAGATTTTCCAGTGGCACTTTCGGATACAGATAAAAAAAAACATTGTAAGAAAACTATCTAATTTGGCGGAATAGTGATCTAACAAGAATATCTACAGGCTGTTCTCTCATCCCCCCTCCCCCCATTTTTTCCTATTCCCAAACGGGTTTTTTTCGCCCCGTTTCCTCGCCCCAGGCCTCACCAGAAGTGTCACGTTCATTATTTTTGTAAAAACCCAATCTTTGAGGACATACTAAAACAAGACTGTCGTCCACAAAGTCTCAAGAATTAAACCCCCTCATATATGCAAAATATAACTACTTATCCCCCAGCTGATGATATCACCCATTATATGCAACAAATGAACGGTCCCTGCTTAATCGTACTCACCCATCGGTGAAAACTGAGATGCATTTATCGGGTTAGGAGCAAATGGAACTTGACTGTTATTCATGAACCCTGCTGCAGGCCCCTGTGGATATGGTGCCTGAGCCTCGGCCCCTTTGTTGTCAGGTTCCGAGTCTGCCTGAGCCTGGGGGATGGCCGGGACAGGGGGAGGCTGTAACTTTTCAGGAAAGAAGGTGGCAGCCTCCGGTGAATATTCACTGTTGAGCGAAGGCTGGGGGACATCAGCCTGGAAAGGTGCGTTGATGTCAAATTTCTTGTTGCCTTTGCTAATTACTTGTGATTTCTTTGCGCTTTTCGTGCCTGCAACACAAAGAAAATGAAAATTTCCAGTTAGAGACAATTAAATTGACCCATTTACCTATTACGTCTCAGTTATTTCAATCAATTGTTTCAATGTAAGAAACAAAGGTTATTTATTGTGTTGTCAAGAGTTCAAATCAATTGTTTTTATACTTCATTCGATAGTTGTAAGAATAATTAAACGAAAAGGTTATTTTCACATTTTGTTTTCCCCTAAGGATTTGGAAATTCAGAGGAGCCCTTACAAATTTCATTCTCAAATAAATAAAATGTAAATAACAATATTTTCTGTTTCAAAAATGTACAAATTGTGTTTACGCATCTTATTCTCGAGTTTGCTAAATGTAGATAAACTGTGATGTTAAATAAGACACAACACACACGAAATCACGGACCTTTCAGCAGTATGTTTTGAAAGGTTTTAAATGGTAATTGCAGCTTTAAAGTTTAACCTGCTGCTTTGTAGCGTAATACTTTTACCGTGCCAAGCCAGGACCAGATTAACGCTCCTCCTCACAGCCCTATTTCCATAATATAAAGTGGCAAGATGGGGGGGTCATATGGACCCCCCAAGGGGCACACCCAAGATTTTCAATATAGTTAAAGAGAGAGGCTATTTCTTTGGCATGCACGTAGGAGCTGATTAATTTCCATGGTAACAGTCACGTGTTGACTGATATATGTTGCCATGGTAACAGTTGGTATAAATCGTGTCTGACATATTGGCCGCTATAATAGATTTTTAAAATATTGATTTTTTTCCACTCAGATTTCACTAAGTATTTCAGAAACACCATTTTAAAGATAAAACTATACAAATAAATCATTAGAAACGAAAACAAGTTGAGGGGTGGAAGAACAATTTTGTTGCAATGTTTTGGTTCAATCTTGGGCTAAATGTGTTTTTCGCTTTTCCCTCTCTTTCTCTCCCTTTTTCTTTATAACTTTGTGTCGTGCAAATTACTTTTTGTCTTTTCCTCTCGTGCAAAACTTTTTTGACCCTTAAATGTTGAATAATCACTGTGTGGAATGCCCCAGTGCAAAAAAAACAGTACTAATAAAATCTTCAATTCACTCTACTAGCAAGAACTGAAACTAAAGTTACCTAATTCCCGAACCAACTGGATAACGAGCTGAGAATGAATCCAATCGAGGTCAAATGAGTAAGGCTGGTTTTAAACGTCGCGCTACTGCCGTGCCGAATTTAATTACATCAAAGGCACCGCGCTGACGAAGCGTGAAATTATTTTGTTTCAAATGAATTCGGCTCGGCAGTAGTGCGACGTTTAAAACCAGCCTAACTCTTATTATGCAAAAAGTGCATAAAATGCAAATATTCTTCAACAAAGAAACTTTTCCTATGATATGTAAAGCTATTTTTCTCTACTTTGCTAAATTGCTATATAAACTTAATTTCTCAAAACGACACAGATTTGATTGATATAGACCTATTGTTCGAGTACTATGATTTGCTTATCTCTATGTAATGTTTGACAGTTATATTACCCTTGGGAATCATGTTTTTCTTCATCTTGTCTACTGGCGAGTATTTATGAAGATGAAGAGGAAAGGAGCTTTTGTAAGGGACGGCACCTCCAGCATGGACATAGCTCTTAGGTACAGCCGCAACATGAGCCTTCGGAATAGAGCTCTTAGGCACGGATGAAACAGGAGCCATTGGAATAGAGCTCTTTGGCACGGCCACAAAAGGTGCCATTGGAATAGAGCTCTTAGGTACGTCCGCAACAGGAGCCTTTGGAATAGAGCTCTTAGGCACAGATGAAACAGGAGCCATTGGAAAATAGCTCTTTGGCACGGCCGCAAAAGGTGCCATTGGAATAGAGCTCTTAGGTACGTCCGCAACAGGGGCCTTTGGAATAGAGCTCTTAGGCACAGATGAAACAGGAGCCATTGGAATAGAGCCCAGAGGCACGGCCGCAGCAGGTACCATTGGAATAGAGCTCTTAGGTACGTCCGCAGCAGGAACCACTGGCATGGCCGCAGGAAGAGCCTTCGGAATAGAACTTCTTGTAGTGTCGTCTTTATAAAACAACAAGCAAACAAATGGCAAATGACAAACTGACTTAGTTCGTAATTCTCAAATTTCTTGTTATTTGTTATTTGTTAGATTTGTCTTGAGCAAACTTTGATTGACTTGTTACCGAACGGACCAAAAGCAGGCGGCGAGTGGCACGGCCAGTCAGTCTCAGAGATGTTGCTGTGTCATTGA
Organism: Epizoanthus stellaris; assembly: GCA_025403545.1. Classification (NCBI taxonomy): domain Eukaryota; kingdom Metazoa; phylum Cnidaria; class Anthozoa; order Zoantharia; family Epizoanthidae; genus Epizoanthus; species Epizoanthus stellaris. The sequence goes on along the minus strand of JAOBYG010012234.1, from coordinate 5,453 downwards.
ATGACATGGTTTGTGGTTCACATTGATTGGCGGCTCTTGCTATAACCAATTCGAAACGCACTCTGGCATATCTTAGCAACAGAAACATTGTCGCTTTCGGACAGAACTGGAAATGAGTGATCTCAGACTTGTATTGCCGAATAAAACATGAAGTAAAACGGCGAAAAAAAATGCATATGTGATAAATTAAGGAGGCAAAGATTTTAATTCTTCAGTTTGCTTCTATTAAGCGGCAAGACTATTTGAGTTTCAAAAATAAAAAAGCCCTAAAACATACATATTTTTCACAATTTATATCTGTTTATATACATCAAAGTAGGTTTCAGTAAATAGGACTCATGGAATGTTGATAAAAACCATCCCTAAACTCGATTTCCAACGTTTTTCATGCATTTACTGTAATTTTTGATTTTCCTGGGAGAATGAAGATATAACAATAGCACATGCTCCTTGTCTTGGTCCACTGTGAAGCATTCTCGTACCCAAACTCCACGTCCCGGAAATCAGAAATTCTCTGACTTCTGGAGGTCGAAGTTTGAACGCAGATTACTTTGTATTTGAGCATCAATCTTCATCATACTCCTTTGATCTGCCATAGATCGTTGTCATATTTGCAAAATTACCATAAAACATCAACACACAACAACAGTGCGAGAATACGTTTGTTTTGGTTTTAGAATAGTTCACCGTACGCATGCGCGAGAAACCGTTGCTGCCAGAGCCCTGTGTTCCAGCCAGAGGCATTAAAGAACGTGGGCTCTGGGTACGAGAATGCCCTGTGAAGGTGCTGGGTAAATTAGCTACATCATGCGCATGCGTAAGGCAATTTTTGTGCCAATGATCATAGTGCGTACCAAATAAAATATGGAAATTGTGAACATGCGATTCAAAGTCAATCGAAATTTGCTTCGTTCCCATTAATAGTTCAATTAGACGTCACTTAAAGCTGTATTAGTTTGTTAATTTTCTCAGCTGGTTATTCAGCGACTTACAGTATTAAAAGTTATTTTGATTATCTTGCTAGTTCATTAATCTTGCTCCCATTAAAGCTGTTAATCCTGATGTTAATTGAACAGTGATCTCAGCTCGTTGTCGTGCAGCTTTCTATATGGTTACTTTGAAGGGAAGATGCTAAAACAAATATTTGTAAGAATTTAAGATCAAAGAAGAAGCAAAACAACATAAACTCATTGTGATTGTGGGACGAAATGTGTTCTATGCCACACTTGGAGTTATTTTGTGGCTTGTCAGTTTTATTTGAAAGTAATAACTTTATTGTTTTGTTGCTCCTGAATTTATTGCTCAAAACTGTTAAGAAATCAACTGTGCTAACCTAACATGTTAAATCAACCAATCATCACCCGAGATTTGCGAAATCATTTGTTTTGACTTCTTCCCCAACGTGCACTTCAATTTAATTTCGACCAGCCAATCAGAGGGCGCCTTATATCCCTTATACCATGCTTACCAATCAGCGTGCACGTTAGATCTGCATAAAAGATTCATACTTAGACTGGGAGAGCTAGGAATATCCGTCTTCTTCACAATAGTCGGATCATACATCAGATTCTCCATACCCTGCTCGGCGAGCTGCTTGCCGGGCAGCGGTTGCTCAGTAGCTGTGTAAGAATCGGAATCAGCCATGTCAGTATCTGTGAACTTTTCCGTGTAGCTGTCCGTCCGGGAAGGAACGAAGGAATTCTTCTGTGGGGAGACGTCAGTCTGTGTTTTTGTTGTGTCAGCGGTCTTTGTTGATTTATCAGCGTCATTGTCACTAGTTTGGGCAGCAGGTAGAGTAGTGACGTAATCACCACTACCGCTGCCTTCAGGTTCAGTCACAGCAGGCTCAACTGCTGGTGTATCTACTTTAGTACTGTCCTGAGTTTGTGATATTTGGTCGGCTACAGTGTCTGTTGTTGTGGCCGAGGCCTGTGTTTTAGTACCTGCGTCCTGGGTACTAGCTGTTACGTCATTAGGCTCGTTGACATCAGCTCCCGAGCCTACCCCTGAGCCAGAGGCATCCTCGTTGAGATCACTCTTAGTTAGACTAGTCGCACTGGGGTCATTGAAAATGTCGCCCAAGAGCGGGTCGGGTGCACTACGTTTGTCGTGTGGACCAGATGCGTGGATAACTGAAAACAGGGCGGTACATTATGAATGTTAGTATATTATCAGAAAAGTGTCAAGCAATTAATAACTCCAACATTATTTCTAGTACGCAGATGCGAATTACTGTGGATTAGTGAGGGTTACTTAGAGTTGGGCGTGAGGGTTATTGTAGATTATGGAGGGTTTCTGAAGCCGGGTTACTGAGAGTTACTGAGGGTTACTGTCGGTTACTGGGGCTTCGTGATGGTTACTGACGGTTACTGAGAAATTGTACTAGTATAAGACAGTGGTGAAAATGTTTTTCCTAGTCTGTTCCTGTTAAAATGCAAAAGCAGTCATGTTTGTTTAGTGCATCAGTCAACAGGAAGTATATACAGACTATATATAGTACCTTGAGGTTCGGGGGCAGTTCACAACGGGATTACGGGTATTTCCTTGCGGGGCGCTTATTTCAAATGTCACTTGAAAAGGGGGCAATTATTCGAGGGAAAGCTTAGGCTGCCTTTACACTTGGTGCCCGAAAAGAATACCCGGGCACCGGCACGAAACTGTGGGTCGTTCAGACTACTGGTGCCCAAATGGGGCAAAATGAAAAACAAATAACAATGAACAAACATATTATAGGAAAGTCAAGCAGGGTTTTTTCTCGGTAGAATATTTGGGCCGTGCCCAATCCGGTGCCTGAGTACAAGGTCTCGACCTTGTACCCGTGCCCGAGCACCGTGCTCAAATAGTCACGCGGGCACTTACTAAAAGCCGTGTTCACACTGGTGCCCGGAAGGCAACGGACCCGGGAACTGTGCAAGGGCACCAACTGTGAACCTGGCCGTAATAACAAGTGATAGCATTTTGACTCGGAGTTCACTGCTTTCTATCCTTTGGCGATAAAACCTTTAATTTTGATTAGAGAGAATCATGTCAAAGAAATGACAATAACCGTTTCACAATAAGGCTTGTAGTACTGAGTTCTTTAATGCGGTCTGGTCATGTTTCGTACTTTACATCCAGTTCTTTAACTCATAAATATACTGTCTGACTGTTTCAGATGTGATAGGGGATAGATATTCACCAAGGGGGCCGGGGGAGGCGTTTATTCGAGGGGTGGCTTAATCGAGTAAATACGGTATATATCCAGTTTCCCACTGTACCCAGGCCCTCATCAATATCTATTTTACCCAGGAATCTATTATCGAGGGCATCAGGCTGGGCCAGCATCACGCGGGAATTGAACAAATAAACACGCGCGTGCCGCTGTTCCCTATTCAATGCACAATCGACATTAATTATATAAACTCACTGAATTCTGTACGGGCAATATCAAGCTGTAACCAACGGTGCATTCGTTTGGGATATCAGTCCGGAATGTTTTAATTCCAGTATAATAAATACCTCTTATTAGCCCAGTGCGAGGTCCGTACGGTAAGTTATGGACCGAGTTTTTTTCCTTCCTGAAGGAAAAACCCCGAGGATCCATAACTTACCGTACGGACCGAGCAAACGAGGCTAATAAGATTTTTATTATAGTATGGCTTTTTGATCATTTGGAGCTTTGTTTGCTAAACAAAACTTGAAAAAATTAACAAATGACAGCCGCTCGAGAGCTAGAGGTCCGTACGGCAACTTACGGACCTGAAATTGACCAATCATAGCGCGCGAAATTAATCAACCATTTAATAATATAATTTATTTTGGTTATTTGCTTCCGGTAGCACAATATTTAGCTTTAATATTCCAGAATAGCCCTAAACGAACGTGCCCTAAGTATCGAGGTTTAAGAACATTTTAATTCCTGGGTTAATTGTTATTCAACGGCAACGTACATGAAAACGGAATTAGAATAATGGTCGTTTTCACACTAGAAGACGGACAGCTTTTTGAGACGTACAAGTCGTCTCAGTCGGACAAACCGTCTTAGTGTGGAAACGGGACGGAGACGATTTTTGACTTACAAGTCGTCTGACAACTTTTCGAGGTTAGACGGATAAGTCGACCAAAGTCTACCTTAAATTCACATCAGACGAGTGATGAACAAGATGGCGCAGTATGGCAGTAGCAAAGGGAGTGATTGCCTGTGGGAAATCAAAATGGCGGCAGTGAAGAAGGTCCGCGCGGAATCCCCTGGTAACGAGGCTGGGTAACCAAGCAAGTATTAGTGCCAGGCCCCTTGCGTTGAATTTTATTTGTTTGTCCATCTTGATGTGAATTTATGACGACCAATCCAAGATGACTTATTCTTCAGACGACTTGTTCATGTAGACGACTTGTGCGTCTTCTAGTGTGAAAACGGCCAATTATCCTTGTTTCAATAACAGCCTATATATATTGGACTCAGCCTCGTTTCCAGTCTTCTGGCAAGTGTCTTCGATCCTTATTTAGAGCTTTGCTTTCCTGTACCATCATGCCGGACGCCTGGCGAAAACTTTCTTTGTCCGGCGGTCATTTATTTCTTTAATATATCGGGTGAAAAAACAAAAAAAATCTAATTTGCCAATCCCTAGAGGCACAGATTTTAAATTTGTGTAGGTATGCTGGAAATACTGCTGAAATGGTATTTGGAAAACGAGAACTTTTCGGGGACCTTTTTGCCAGAGACTCACGATTTCGTTTCGCCACCAGGGCCCCTTAGGCTGGGAGCAAAAAGTCTGGGAACGAGACTGTATCCAACTCTATCGTGATCGTCTGTGGTTCACGCTCCCCAACGCATCCACACAAACACACACTGGGACATTTTGCATGCTATCCTATCCTTTTCATTTCGGCGTTCGTCCGTCATTTCCTTACCTTTTTCTGTCGATAGTGCGACTAACGACAGTAAAACTACTAAAAAGCCGAAACCCATAATTCGGCTAAAGCAACCTGCAGGAGAATATATAAACACAAATATTGTCAGTTTCGGTCGAACGACTCCTAATGTTTTTGCTTTCGTGTCTGTTTAAGGTTAACAAAGCGTGAAGTAGAATCATTAAATTTATTGACAATAACTAGTAAGTATCGATATTAAAGTGTTCAAGAGGACACCATTACTTACTTGTTGACATTATTTAGTTGTACAACCGATGATTTTATCAAAACGTTTAAAAATAATTTTCAAAAACGTCGACCCTAAATTGCATACAAGAAGGCGTTAAACCAAGGATACGGTAATCGTAGCAACAGATACTGCACCAGAAGCAGCATGACACGGCATAATATTAATATTAGGAGCAGCTATCGCTTATAGTTTATGGGACAATCATGACAGTATTCATGGTATTGGACTATTATAAACGGCAAATAACAACAGTAGATGTGTTGACTACAGGTATACTGCAAGCCTGGAAGACTTAGGGACGGATCATTTGATT
>JAOBYG010012123.1:0-12859 GCA_025403545.1 Epizoanthus stellaris | reverse complement strand
AGCCGCGTCCGATTGCCCCACGACGATCGTCGTGCCACGCGCCGTGGCCTGGAGCGCCTTTATCCCATGCCCGAAGTCGAAGACGTCAACGGCGATGACAAGCTCGATCTGATCGTGCTCGACCCCAAAAAAGGCTGGCGCCGCGTCGCCATCCTGCCCGGTTTGGGTGATGGGCGATTCGGCGAGACGCTCGCACCGCTCGACCGAGACCCCTTCTCGCACGACGAATCGATCATTTACGTCGGCGATCTCGGCGGCGATGGACAGGCTGAATACGTGACGCAAATGAGCCTCGCAGCCGAGGATGTCGGCGTGCGCCAAGAGTTCAGAGAGGCCAAGAACCCTCCTTACCGCTATCACCTCTACCGCTCTGCGAGCGATCTCGAGCCCGTGACCGCGTCCTACGAAACCTTCGACGCCATCGGCTATACGCTCGATGAGGAGAGCGGCGACCAGGATGATGAAGATATTTCTATTCCCGGTGGCTTCCAGGATCTCGACGGCGACGGCCGCAAGGACCTGATCGCCCTGACCCTCGATTTCTCCATGCTCCAGGCCGTACGCATCCTGGCGACCCGGACCATCTCGATCGGCCTCGACTTTCATCTTCATTGCCAAAGCGAGGACGGCTCCTTCAAGCCGGTCCCCAACCTCGACCTCTCGGGCCGGTTCAAGATCAATCTCGACGATGTACGCCTTTCGCAGCTGTCGCTTTTCGACGGCGATTTCAATGGCGACGGTCGCGCCGACTTCGTGCAGCTCGGCCGCGGCAAGACGGTGAGCATCCACGCTGGACGTCCCGGCTGTTCATATCCGCAGAAGCCTGACCTCGTCTTGCGACTCAAAGAAGAGCCGCGGGATCTCGCCCTGGTCGAAATCGAAGATATCGACGGCGACGGTTTCTCAGATATGCGCATCGTGCATCCGAATCGAATTCTCGAGCCCGGCGTCACACCGCCCGTACGCCTCGACCTCTACCTATCAGCAGAAAAGGCCCATCAGACCGGCGGAGCTCCCACACCATGAGCAGAATATCCAAGCTTCTCACCGCACTCCTGCTTCTGGCCCCCGTCACGATGCAGGCCCAAGAGCCGCCCGAGCCGCCGGACCCACAGCCTGAGATCGGCGTATGGCGGGCCAAAGTCGCCGGTCTGAACGTCATCGAGACCGTGCTCCCCGAAGTACCGATCGCGGCCGCGCCCTGGCCATCGGGTGGCCTGGCAGTCTTGACGCATCCACTTCCCGAGGAAGATGACGACGAGAGCCGCGTCGAAGAAGACGAGCTACCGCGAGCTCTCTACCGCGTCCGTGGCGAAGCCAGCGACCTCGAACCGATAGCTCGTGACCTACCGCCAGAAATCGATTCGGTGCACCACGCCGGAGGTCAATTCTGGCTCGGCGGCGAAGACAGCCTATGGCGTCTCGGTGAAGACGGGCAGCTCATCCTGGTCCTGGAAGCATCAGGCATCAACCTCGACGCCATGGCCAGGGGCGGACTCTTCGCCGACGACCTTCTCTGGGTGCCGGATGTCGGTCGCCTGCGCCACCATCGCTTCGACGGTGAGCTCGAGCTACTCTCCGAATCGCCCTTGCCGACCAGCGCTAGAAGACGCCGGCGGCGGCTGATCCTGCGCAGCCCGACCGTCACCCGTCTGGCTGACGGCACCCTCATCGCCGGCCCCGAAGCCGCCGGCAAGACCCGCGTTAAACACTTGATCCTGAGCCAGACCTCAGAAGACGGCCAAGCAATCGAAGCCTGGTCACGCATGCCCGGACCCGAAGATGTCGATCGCCATTGGTATTCAACGTTCAACGGCGAGCCGGTCTTTTTAGCTGCCACTACGGAAGCCAATCGACTCGGCGTCTTCGAGAAACTGAAGCTGCGAATCTTCCGCCTCAGAGCCGACCGCACCCGCGCCGGCCGCACGCCCGTTCTGGCTGTGGAGAGCGAAACCTTCAACTGGTACGACTTCGAACCCAAAATCCTCGACTGGAACGGCGACGATCGAGACGACCTGGCCTTGATCCAGCCCGACGGCATGGGCCCCGGCAACCTCGTCATCGAGCTCTACGTCGGTCGCAACGGCCGCTTCAATCCAAAACCGAGGCGCACAAAGATCGACGCCGAATCCGCCACCTGGAATCTCGGAGAAGACTTCGACGGCGACGGTATGCCCGAGCTCGTCGTCGGCACCGGCCAGCTGGCCATCCACCGCGGCATCGAGCACCGGCGCAAAGTCATCGAAAAAAAGGCCTGGAAGACCGTCTCCCCTGCCGCCATCAAAGAAAATAAACGCGAAATCATCAGAGTCGAAGAAGACCAGCCAACCACCGAGGACCGCCCGAGCTTCCGAGGTCGGGTTCGCATCGACAATTTCATCGGCGACGCCAAAAACGACATCGCCGTCGTCCGTCGTTTCGAAGGCCGTGCCGTGGTGCGACTGATCACTTTGCCGGACTGAAATTGAGGCACGCCAATCGCGGCTTCGGGCGCCTAAGCGTCTGATTGACACCATCGTTACCAACTTGCCAAGCACAGCGCCGTAGAAAAGGTTATGAAAACCTGGTGGTTCGATGTGAGGCTCGCGACCCGCTCGCTGCTGGCGACGCCAGTATTCACGGTGGTCGCGGTGCTGACGCTGGCTTTGGGTATCGGCGCTAATACGACTCTTTTCTCCATCGTCAATGGCGTCTTGCTTCAGCCTCTGCCCTATGACGACGCGGATCGCTTGATGGTGATCTGGAACGATTTGGGCGATGGCGCGCAGTCGCTGCCGGCGGTGAATCGCCTCGATTACCGCGACTATCAGGACATGAGCGGCCTCTTCGAGCAATTTGCCGCCGCCTCGGGACCCGGTGCCGTGGGTTTGAGCGGCATCTTGACTGGCGACGGTCAGCCCGAGCTGGTCGAGCTCTCGCCGGTTTCGGCGAATTTCTTTCCCATGCTCGGCGTCGATCCAGCTTTTGGCCGACATTTCCGTTCCGAGGAAGAAGCACTCGACGGCGCCAAGGTCGCCATTATGAGTCATGAGCTGTGGCGCCAGCGCTTCTCGGGTGATCCGAGCCTGCTCGGTCGACTGATTCAAATCGACGGCCAGGATTTCAAGGTGGTCGGCATCTTGCCGGATGGATTCCGTCTGCTGCTGCCACCGGAGGCGTTCCAATTGCGACACTCGCAGATCTGGACGCCATTGCAGATCGATTACGACCGGCCACGGCCGCGCAACTACACCAGCCTGAGCGTTTTCGGCAAGCTGAAGCCTGGTGTCACTTACCCTCAAGCGCAGTCGGAAATGGCGTCGATCGCCGCCCGGCTGCGGGTGCTCCATCCTGTGCATGCTGCTTCCAATCTGCGTATTCGGGCCATTCCTTGGCATCAAGACGTGGTCAAGGCGATCAAGCCGTCACTGCTCGCTCTGCTCGGTGCGGTCGGATTCGTACTGATGATCGTCTGCGCCAATGTCGCGAATCTGATGCTGGTGCGTGGCAGCGGGCGGCGCAAGGAATACGCCTTGCAGCAGGCTCTCGGCGCCAGCCGCGGCAGGATCTTTCGCCGCCTGATGACCGAAAGTGGCCTGCTTGCCCTAGCCGGCGGCGTGCTCGCTATCGTAGTCTCGAAGCTCAGTCTCATAGCCCTGCAGACTTTTCGCCCGCAGGACCTGCCGCGACTGGCAGAGATCAGCATCGATGGTACAGCTCTCTTTTTCACCCTCATGCTGGCTACGCTCTCGGCATTGCTCTTCGGTCTGTTGCCGGCACTTCAAGACGCACGCACCGACCTGGCTACCGTGTTGCGCAGCGAAGGCCATACGACCAGCGGACGTAGCCAGCTACGACTCCGCCAGCTCCTGGTGATCGGCGAGGTCAGCCTGTCGCTGGTCTTGCTGGTCGGCTTGGGGCTGATGTTGCGCAGCTTCGACGCTTTGCAGCGAGTCCACCCCGGCTTCGATGCCACCGGTGTGCTGACTTTTCGCGTCGAGCTACCGCGGGCGCAATACCCGAATCAGGAAGACCGCCAAACATTCTTTAACCGACTCGAACGCCGACTCGAGGCCCTCTCCGGAGTCGAGCAGGTGGCCTGGATCGCACCACAGTTGCCGCTCACTGGCAGCGGCCCACTGCAGCCCTTTGCCTATGATGAAGAGACCGCGACCCATTGGGAGAGCGTGACCGCTGATGGGCGATGGATATCACCGGGCTATTTCGACGCCATGGGCACCCAGTTGCTCGCCGGTCGCGACTTCACCGACCAAGACGGTGAAGGCTACGAAGATCGGCCGGTGGTGATCATCGACCGCAAAGTCGCGAGCCGCGCCTTTGGCGATCAGAATCCGGTCGGCAGGCGATTGCAGGTCGAAGCGAGTGACTCTGAGCAGCCCTATGCTGAGGTCATCGGTTGGGTCGAGCACGTCAGAGCTCACGATCTGGCGAGCGATGGTCTCGGCCAGATCTATCGGCCATGGCGCGGCGGCACGAGGGCTAGCCTGGCGATCCGTTCCTCGGTCGATGAATCGAGCTTGATCCCATTGGCCGAGCAGCTCTTGGCGTCGCTCGACCCGAATCTGCCGGCCACCGAAGTGCGTCCGCTGAGCGCACTCTTCTCCGGTGCCACGCTCGATCGGCAATTCAGCCTGCTTTTGCTGAGCGCTTTCGGGATCTTGGCCATTCTGCTGATCTCGCTCGGTCTTTATGGGGTGGTCTCCCATTCCGTGGGACAGCGTCGTCGGGAGTTCGCGATCCGGATGGCACTTGGCGAAGCCCGTTCGGAGCTCTATCGGCGGGTGCTGCGCGAGGGTCTGGGGCTGGTGCTGTGGGCGACGATCATCGGCACTGCCGTGGCATTGGCTCTCGGCCGATACCTTTCCTCTCTGCTCTATCAGGTCGACGCGGCGGACCCCCTGACGCTCTTTTCTGCACCCGCTTTTTTGATGCTGATCGCGCTGGCTGCCTGCTATCTACCGGCTCGCGCAGCGACTCGGGTCGAGCCTTCCTCAGTCTTACGCAGTGAGTGATTGACCGGCAATCGTTTTAGAGGCCAAGCGCTCAGTCATTTTGCTGCCGGATCTCGAAGCGGTCCTCGGCCAAAAGCCAGGAGCCATCCTCTTGACGCTGCCAGAGCTCGAGGGTAATCACGCCACTGCCGAGCTTGCTCATCGACCAGCGCGATGACAGCACAGCGGTCTGCGCGTCGAACACGTGAATCTGCGGATCTTCGTAGCTCAAGGTACCCGGATCGCCGGCGAGCACATCTCTCCAGAACGCTCGGATCGCCTCACGACCCTGGAGATCGGCCACCGGTTGAGCGTTCATCACCGCGTCTTCGGTGTAGGCGTCGGCGCAGGCGTTGGCGTCGCCGCGGTTGAATGCAGCGATCCATGCCTTGGAAGCCTGCTCGACTTCAGCGCGGGCGGCGACCCGTGAATCAGCTTCCTGTCCTTGAGCTGCAGAATTGGTGAGGGAAAACAAGCTGGTCATCAGCACGAAAATAATCGCGGAACCTAAGAATCGTTTTGACATGGGTAGCTCCTTGGATTCTGTTGAGGCGGTGACGGAAAAACGGTGAGGCGAGGCGCGAGCCTCGTCACAGGCACCTCGGGATGAGGCGAACCATGCCTTGAAGTCTCTATCGCCGCGAAGATTCCCGGAATAGACAGGATAGACGAAATTCGGTACATTTTTGCCAAATGCGTTCTTTTTGTATCCTGGCTCTCACCGAGGTCTTTGACTCTGCATTCGCCCTCACCCGTGACGTCCTGGGAGCTGGGCTGGGGGTGAGCGCAGAGGGCGGCGGCACTGCTTCTTCGGTGCAACATCGTGTGGTGACGGTCGATGGCGATGCGATCCGTTCAGCCGGCGGATTGCACATCGAGCCGGACGGTGACCTGCCAGCGGCGACCGAAACGGATCTCGTGATCATTCCCGGTTTTGGCCTCGAAGGCATCGACGCATTCGAAGCACTCTTCGCGCTCCTGGCAGCCGACGAGGCGCTCATAGCCAGCCAGTGGATTCGAGAGGTGAAGCGCTCCGGCGGCATGGTGGCAGCTGGCTGCACCGCGACTTTCTTGCTCGCCGAATCGGGCGTGCTCGACGGCCGCCAGGCCACCACCAGCTGGTGGGCCGCGGAGGAATTTCGTCAGCGCTATCCGAAGGTAGATTTACAACCGCACATGATGTTGACCAGCCATGATGGGGTCATCTGTGCGGGTGCGGCCATGGCTCATATGGATCTCGCGCTGTGGGTTGTCGGCTCAATCCATGGCCCGGCCGTCTCGGATCGCGTCGCACGCCGGCTGCTGCTCGACGGCCGGACCTCACAAGCGCGCTATATGGTCTCAGGTCACCTCGCTCAGACCCATCCCGACATCATCCGCGCCGAGGCCTGGATCCGAGCACACCTATCCGAGCCCATCCTGATCGAGGATCTTGCCGCGGCGATAGCGCTCAGCCCCCGAACCCTCGCCCGCCGCTTCAAAGAGGCGACCGGTGGCGCCCCACTCCGTTTCGTCCAGCGGCTGCGAGTCGAGCATGCCGTGCACTTGCTCGAGACCTCCGATCTACCTTTCAGCGAGATCGCGGCTCGCGTCGGCTACGGCGAGCCGGCTGGTCTGCGCCGAATTCTACGACGGGAGACCGGGCGCACTCCTTCGCAGCATCGGAATTTACTTCGCCCGAGCGGTCAGTCCTGACGAAGGGCCTGCCGCGGGTCGGTGGCAGCGGCGTGGCGGGCCGGGCCGTAGGTGGCGACCATGGCGGTGATCAGGAAGAGGCCGGCTACCGATAGGTATATCCAGGGCTCGAAGGCGCGGACGCCGAAGATCAGATGCTCGATATAGCCCCCTGCGAAGCCGGTCATCACCAGGCCGATGGCGACTCCGGCCGCGGTCAGCTTCAAGGACCTCGCGTGCACCTGCCATCGCAACCGGCCGGGATTGGCTCCGAGCGCCAGGCGGACGCCGAAATCCCGTCGCCGTCTGCGGACCCAATAGGCGATCAATCCGAAGAGTCCAATGATCCCCAGCAGGCCGGTGAGAGTAGCGGTGGCGAGCAGGGTTCCAAGTGCGAAGCGGGAGGCGGCGAGGTCGTCCCGCGCCAGTCGTTCGATAGGCGCCAGGTTGCCGACAGGCAGCTCCGGATCGAGCTCGGCGATGATGGTTCGAACCGCCGGGCCGAGATCGACGACGGGCACCCCGGCGCGGATGACCAGGCTCAGCTGTGATGGCGCATAGGGAGCCTCGCGGCGCGGCAAGCGGGTGAGCAGGGGCAGGTAGACCATCGCTTCTTTCGGCTGACTCAAGCCACGGCCCCGGACATCGCCGACCACGCCGACCACGGTGTACCAGGGACCATTTTCGCCGGTACCGAGGGCGATACGTCGACCCAAGGGATCGTCGTCGGCCCAGAAATGATCCGCGAACGCCTGGCTGACGATCGCCACCGGCCGCACCAGCTCGCGATCTGCCGCCTCCAGGAAACGACCCCGCAGCAGCGGGATTCCCATGGCGGCGAAATACCCCTCGGAGGCCCATCGGGTGGCGAAGACGGCGGGCACCTCGTCGGGCCCGCGCGTCGCGTCCTCGGCGCTCCAGCCGTTATTGCTGCCACCGCCGGCGAGCGGTAGACGATGTATGCCCCCCGCTGCTGCAACTTCCGGCAGGCTACGCAGACGATCGAGAGCTCGAGCGTAGAAACCAGCAGTGGCCGCGGCGTCGGCGTAACGGGCCTTGGGCAGACGAATATCGAAGCTCAGAGCCTCGGCGAGCTCAAATCCCGGGTCGACTCGGCGTAGCTCGAGCAGAGTGACGGTTAGCGTCCCGGCCCCGGCACACAAAGCCGTGGCAACCGCGACTTGCAAAATCACCAGCAGAGTACGCAGCCGTTGACCTGGCGGCGTGGCAGCACCGGAGCGCAACCATCGCGCCGGATCCTCGACGCCACGCAGACCCGTACTCAGGCCGAGGGCGGTTCCCAAAGCAAGCGCAACGCCCACGGTGAAGGCGACGGTACGGCCGTCGACAGCGAGATGCCGTAGCGAAGTCAAGACGTCGGGTCCATGGCTCGCCAACAGGCGCAATCCGAGGGCCGCTAGTCCGAGGCCCATGACTCCCGCCGCCGCGCCGACTGAGAGCGCCGGTGCCAGATGGGTGGCCAGCAGCTGCCTGCGATCGGCTCCGAGAGCGACGCGCAAGGCCACTTCCGGCCGCCGGTCCTCGGCGCGCACCAGCAGCAGAGTCGCGACGTTCAAGCAGGCGGCGAGCAGCAGCAGACCGAGAGCGCCGGCCTGCGCCCAAATGAACGTGCGGACGCCGCCCACCAGCTCGTCCTTCAGTGGACTCATAACCGGCGCCAACGCCGACGAAGCGAGCATCGGAGCGGTCCAGCCTGAGTGCGGATAGTCCACCGCCAAGCGGGCCAACCTAGGTTGCAAATCTCGCAGCGCGGCGTCAGCCCTGCTGGTCGCCGACAGACGGGCGATGGCTGAGAAGCGGAAGCGGGCGCCCCTGGCCGTCTGGGGGTCGAGGGCCAGTGGCAACCACAGATCGATCTCCGGCGACGGGAAACGGAAAGACGGCGGCAAAACCCCGACGATGGTGCGTGGCTGGCCGTCGACAACCAGGGCGCGGCCAAGCACCCCGGCATCACCGCCGAAACGCTGGCGCCAGTAGCCGGCGCCGAGCAACACGGCGTCGATGCCTCCGGGCGCCTCTTCCTCCGGTACAAACCCGCGGCCGTGGATCGGCTCAGCGCCGAGCATCGGCAGTAGCTCTGGCGACACCAGGGCCGCCGACAACCGTTCCGGCATCAGGCCGCCGGTGACGTCGACATCGGTCGTCCGGTAGACGCCCAGGCTCTCGAGAGCCGGACTCTGGCGATAGAGCAGATAAGTGGCATCGGACTGCTCGAGCCGTGGGATATTCAGCCCTGGCGCGGTGTGGTGGAGCGAATAGAGATTCTCCGACTCAGCGAACGGCAATGGTCGCAGCAGCACCCGGTCGAGCACGGTGAAGCCGATGGCGGCCGCACTCAGACCGATAGCCAGGGTGAGGACCGGCAGCCATCTCTGGCGGTCGAGCGCAAAAGACTGTCGGAATATCGTCGCGAGGTGCTGCAAGGGCGGCTTCAGACCGACTCGTATTCGAGGCTGCCATCTGGCTGTCGGCTCACGATGAGCCGGTAGTCCCCTGTCGGCGCGTTCGGCTTTTGAGCGTCGAGATCGGCCAAGAGAGCCATCGGGTCGTGGTCACAGACCAGAACGAAGCGCTCGAGTGTTGCCGTCGCCACCAGGTCGGCGCCTCCCGGCTCCGGGTCCAAATCGACCTCTTCGGGCATCAGACCGCGCTGCAAGGCCAACGACGCCAGGTCTATGCGCAGCACGTCACTCAGCAGCGGCTCGGCCAGCGAACCGTCTTCCAAAAGGCCGCGCAGAAAGCCGGCGAAACGGCACGACTCCCAAACGAAGTTGTAATGCAACGGTAAGTGCTCGTGCCAATAATCGTGGATCAGATCCGACAATCCGGCACCGAGCAGACGGCAGGTGCGCGGCAACGAGCGGGTCAGCATGCTGAGCCGGAAGGATCGGTGAATCAGGATCCCGGTGTCGAGACCCGGCTGCTTGGCGATGGCTATCAACCGGCGCTCTTCCCTCGGCTCCAAGTCGTAGGCGGTGAACGCCGCCGGCCCTCGCTCCGCCACCTGAGATCGCAGGTCAGACGATAGGACGAGCTCGGAAAGCGCCTGCTGGAAACTGTGGAGCGTCATGCCAAGAGGATCTCAACAGGCCGCGGCGACCGCGAAGTGGTCGGCGGTCGCCTCACGTGCTCGAGCCAGCTCCTCGAGCAAGCGTTCGGGGCCCATCTGCGGGTAGTAGGTGGCGAAGACTTCAAAGGTAACGCCGCTGAGATTAGGGACCTGCGGCATGATCCACTCGAGCAAATCCCAAACCTCTTCAGGGCAGGGGCCGGAATGGGCGTCGAGGTAGACATCGTCGACGCTCAGGCCACCGGCGATATGCATCTCTACCACCCTCGTCAGATCGAAATCCTCGAGAAAAGCTTTGGGCTCGAAGCCGTGATTGCGGGCGTTCACATAAACGTTGTGCAAATCGAGCAGGAGTCCGCAGCCGGTGCGCTCGGTCAGCCGATTGAGAAATTCCGCCTCGGTCATCTCCTGCTCAGGGATCTGGAAATAATAAACATTATTCTCAAGCAGGAACGGCGCCGGCACGTATTGCTGCATATGCTCGACCTTACTCACCAACAAGTCGAGCACTGCTGAATCATAGGGCACGGGCATGGTGAAGCCGACGTCGATCGAATGGCCCGTAGGGTGAGCGAGACGGTTGAACGATAGGTGATCGCTATGCCACGGAAACTCGTAGCGTTTCTGCCACCTGGCGATCTGGTCGACATGCTCTTGGTCGACCTCGTCGGCGGTGCCGATGGAAAGGCCGATGCTGTGGCCGATGATCGGCTTGTGCTCGGCGACGAAGCGTAGAAGATCGAGTGCCGCTGCTTTTTCTTCATAGCGCGGCTGAGCACCGGAGCCGCGATCGTTCCACAGGGAGTCGGGGACGATCTCGAGGAAATCGAAAGCCTCGAGGTGATCGCGGACGAACTCGGAGAGAGTGTCCTGGAACGACAGGCCGATGCCGAGGCGTGGCAGCTGGGAAATGCGGTCGTCGCCGGTCGGGACCATGATGATCTCCTGGCGGACTGTGGCTTTTTGGGGGGGCTAGGGGGGGTCCGTCGGCAAAGGGGCTAGGGGTCCGTCCCCCGCGCCATCGTGGCCGCGGGAGACGGAGGGGGGCAGTCAGCGCTTAAGGATCTCGAGGTATTTCGGCTCGAGCGTCGTCGCTTCGATGCCCGAAAGGCAGGTCGGGCAGGTACCGAGCTCATGATCTCTCATCTTGGTCGGGCCAGCTTCCTGGGCCTTGAGCTCCTGCGGGGTGACTTTCTTCGGGGACATGTCGTTACCTCCTTGGTTCGAGGGCGGTGTCCGCATAGGGTCGGGCTCCGGGCCCGTCTCGTTTTTTCGAACCTTGCGACCGTTGGCTCGACGCGGACTGATACGAGATGATTCCTGGACTTTGTAACCAGTTGGAGACAGCATGTCAAGAAAGCTGGGTCAGAAGCGCGAAACCGTGGGGTTAGCGATCGCCGACGCAAAAGGGCGTCTGCCGCTCAAAGGATTCCATCTCCTGGAGCACGAGTGGAGCCCCTGGTACACGGACGACTTCGGGCTTACCACCAGGATCAGCTGGCAGCGGGCTTCTGATCGATCGATCGTCATTCACAATCTGGCGGCCGCCCCGGACGATCCCGATCCCTCCAGTCATTTCGTCCACGTGACCTACGAGGTCGACCTGCCGACTGGCGGCAAATCGAGCTTTCGGATTCAGGGTGAGTTCTTGGACGGCATCGCTCCGGAGGCCCGGAGCCACGTCCTGGCCACCCTCAAACGCGCCATCGGTATGGCCGAGCACAGCCAACGCTAGGGGGTGTCCAGCCTGCCAAGATCAACGCTGACGCCGTCTCTACCGTAGGAGGTCACAACCAGCCCTTGAGGAGGCCCCCCAAATGGCGTTTCTGCACGACATTCGCTTCGCATGGCGATCGATTGCCAAAAAGCCCAGTTTTTCTTTAGCGGTTATCTTGATTCTCGGCCTCGGTATGGGAGCTGCCACGGCGGTGGTCGACCTGACCAATCTCTTGGCCTGGCGGCTCGTTCCGGCAGAACGGCCTGATGAGTTGGTGCGCATCTTTACCGGCAATCTACGCGGGTTTTCCGGCCCTTGGGGCTTTACTTCGTATGCCGACTACACGGACTATCGAGATGCCACCAGTTCTTTCAGTGAGCTGACGGCTCATCGCGATGTGCAGCTGCGACTAGATACCGGAGACTCCACGCGTTTGACCACGGCTGCAGCGGTGACCGGCAATTATTTCGACACCCTCGGGCTACGCGCGGGCTTGGGGCGGCTCTTTTCCCCTGAGGATGATCAGGTCGGCGCGGCGCCGTCAGTCGTTCTCTCCCACCATCTCTGGCAGCAGCTCGGTGCCGATTCACGACTGGTGGGCACAGCGGTGAAGATCGAAGGGGAGTCGTTCACCATCCTCGGCGTGGGTCCCGAGGGTTTCAAGAGCGAGATCGCTGGCACCGTGCTCGATTTCTTTTTGCCTTTGCAACTTCTGCCGCGAGTCGAGCAGGCAAGAGATCTGCTAAGCGATCGAGAGCGCACACGTTTTTATATGACCGGTAGACTGGCGCCTGGCTTCTCACGCAGCGACGCCCAAGCCGAGATCGCCCTGATAGCCAAGCGACTCGATAGCGAATATCCGCTGCATGACGATAAAACGCGGCAGATCTCGACCGGGGCCGCCCGGCTCGCGCATCCGATCGATCTTCATCGCATCGCGCCATCACTGAAGATTTTCGCGGTAGCGGTGGTGCTGCTACTAGGAATTACGTGCGCCAACGTCGCCCACTTACTACTTGCCCGGGCAACGGCCAGACGGCGCGAGATGGCGGTGCGCCAATCTCTCGGCGCGCCGCGTCGTGTGTTGCTGCGGCAGTTGCTGACCGAGAACCTGCTGCTCGCCATCGCGGGCGGTCTTTGCGGCTTGGTGCTCGCCTGGTGGGCGCGCTCTTACCTCACCGCCTTCGCTGGCGCAGAATTCTCCAACCAGATGCGTTTTGATTGGCGCGTCCTGGCATTCTCTTTCGGGATTTGCCTCCTGACGACACTGCTCTTCGGCTTGGCACCCGCGCTGATCACGTCACGAGTCGAGCTACGCTCGGCGCTCAGCAGTGGCTCCACCGGCGGCGCCGGCACGCGCTCGGCGGTCGGCGGCTGGCTCGCCGC
>JAOBYG010012012.1:0-12860 GCA_025403545.1 Epizoanthus stellaris | reverse complement strand
CAATATCTGTTAATCTGTGTGTTCAAGATAATGTAATTTACTAAGGAGTGCTAAATAAAGATTGTTGTTGTTGTTGTTGTTGTTGTATCATGGTCAACAAATGGGCAAAGTTTAAACAAAAATCTATGTTTGCTTCTATTTCGGAGGAATGACCTTAAGCTCCATGGGTCACCCAACTACCTGTTTCACTTTCGCATACAAGACTGTCTTATGATTAGTACTTGGTTATTGCTAACCAAGAAGAGCAAAATTCCCTTGGATAATTTCCTGAGAATAAGTGATGTCACACACAATGCATGTTTAGATGTTATGCAGCCATACTGTGTAACTGGTAAGGTACCAGGTATCTCAACAGGCAGAGTTTGCAATTGTACAAAACAGAATGGGCTTCCCCCATTTACCCACAAACCATTGTGCTGTGCACACTCTCACCACCCCCTCCCCCATCTTCTGGCTAGTTTTAGTGTTTGACCTACTTCTACTGTCCACTGTGCACAACTGGGCGGACAGCTAACGTCTTTCGATATTTGTACATCATTATTTACTGCTTTAACATAGCTATGATATCTTAGTAGCAAATATCTTGGCAATTCTCTGTGATTCAGCAGTAGTTATAGGAGGACTAGAATTTTTCTTGGCATTATACAAAAGTTCTTGTCTTGCAAATTCAGAGCCTAGTTTTATAGTGTCTCTTTTCTTCTTTTTTTCTTCTCTTCCAACTGCACTTACTCTGTGTAGCAATCTGGAATGAGTAACTGAAGCAGCTGATCCTGAGGGCAAATTCCCTGCTGTTGCTGCCAGTCTAACTGCTCTCATTGACTGTTCCAGCTGCTTTGTGGGCATAAAGAAATTAGGTAAAGCACCTCTCTCTGGCCTGTGTTCGTACAATTGCATGTCATCAGAGATAGGTTCTTGCAAGTTTTGTATATTTACAGGTTCTCTAGCAAGTCTGGGATCTAAACCACTCAGTTGACTATCAAAGTGCCTGTTTCTTGAAGTGGAAGAACTTCCTCCGCTAACTGGTTCTGCAACTCTGTCCAGTTTTGATTCAGTTTCTGCTGCAAATAATGAAGAATCTGCATAAATTTCAATGTTCGTCTCCATTTTCTCCTGCTCTTCTTTCTCATACTCACCCTCACTTTCATGTTCGGCCTCAATATCATGCTCACCCTCACTTTCATGTTCGGTCTCAATATCATGCTCACCCTCACTTTCATGTTCAGCCTCAATATCATGCTCACCCTCACTTTCATGTTCAGCCCCAATATCATGCTCATCCTCACTTTCATGTTCTGCATCACTACCATGCTCACCCTCACTTGCATGTTCAGCCTCACTATCATGTTCAAGTTCATTTTCATGTTTAGCTTCCCTTTTATGCTCTGCATGTTCCTGAAGCCCACGTTCAAATTCTAAGTGAATGTCATGAGCTAAATGTTGAGATGTCTCTGATGGCAGGCCCAAACTTGTCACATAGTTTATAGCATGCAATACTTCTGGATGAGTAGAAAGTGATGCCAAACTAGTGACAGGCATTTCAACAGCTGCAGGTTCCACAGACTCCCTGTGTTCCTCATCACTGCTCAACCAGCTGTCCTTCTCTTCCATGTATCTGGTAAATTTTGCCATGTTATTATTCAAGTATCCGTTCTCCTCAAGACTATCAAGCTTTTCGTCACCCCAACTACTTGAGGAGTCTGACTCATGGACTTCTTGATTCTCCCTGCTTTTGTTTTCACCAATAATTTGGAACTTAGTGCTATCACTTCTGAACAGCTCCGAGCTTACTCCTTTTGTACCAAGATCTTGTTTATACGAAAATATGTCTCTCTCCTCCGAAGATGAGTCTTTCCGAGTCTCTTGGAAAACATTGTTGAGATCAGTACCAGCAACTATGCTTCTAGCTTTCCAAGTTCCAATTTCTTCCGCAGGAGACACACTAATGACTGTACCTTCTCTGTCAAGTCTGCCACAAGGCATGTTGGGGGGAATGATGTGACTACCTCCATTGTTTAGCCTGTCATCACTACTAAAATGTTTATCAGGGAAACTGTAAGACAAAGGGTGTGGCTCATCACATGTTTGATCTCTTGTGTCATTTTGGGTTGGCCCAACCTCAAATGATACTCTTTCAGAGACAACACCTGAATTTGTTTCTATGGTGGAATGGGTTTGAAGTCCTGATGCACGAGTATCTTCGGACTTAAGCTTTGCCTTCAGATTTTCTTGCAATACATCAAGCTCTTTGATGTTTTTCCTAAATTGGGGAAAATAAAGACACAAATTTGTTGATTGTTGATAACATAACATAGATATGAATATCTTCCAAAACAATAACTGAATTATGGTAAATTTAATGCTAAATATGCATCAGTAAAGGTATGCAATAATCACACGAGTTAAGGAATAGCATCTCTCTTAACACCTTTCAAAGAAAATTTAGAAACACTTCCCTTTGTCAGATTGTGATGCTTATCGTTAATGCTCTATCAGTTTTTCTATTTGCTTACATCCTTATTTTTATAAATTTCTTATTAGCAAGTTAAATACAGATCTGTTTTACCCTTATTATACTCAGTGTAGCAGCTATCTTTGAACTGTAAAGCTTTAGGTCTTCTCACTTTTTCACTGGGTATCCACCACTTAGTAACAATTTTGTTCTTACTCCGTAAAATGTACGTACAAACTTGTGAAAAATCTTTGAAACCTTACCACAATACAATTCTAATATATAGTTGACCACTGTGTTTCCGTTACAAACCAAAACGAAATAAAACAAGATGAGATCAGTCAATATTAATTTTAAAAAACCCGTTGTGCCAAACATCGAAGTCAGTTAGGTCATGCAGAACCAAGAACCTTGTCCAAGGATGTAACTGAAGCGAATCTTGCATTACCTAAGTTTCTTCCGGCAATTCAAACAACATGAACTGAAACGTTGCAAGTTATGTGTCCAAATGGTTCTTACAAAATATTTCTTAGTTTTTGTTATTGTTTACATGGTGTATACAGAACTTAGTAGAAGTTGTTGTGATCAATAATAATGATCATAATGAGACTGTGTTAGGGAATATCGATATTGCGAATTTAGCAGTATTAACAATGGTGTTTTGCAGTAAAACGTTTTGGAATTGAAAACATTAACTGATCTCTTATTTCAGTAAGAAAAAGGGTTTCCAGAGTCCTCTCACACACTAGACTAAGCTTATTAACTAAACTGAACTGAACTAAACTGTTACTATCATGGTTGGGAGTGCGTTATGGAAGACTAATGGAGTTAGAAACGTAAACATAATTACTTATTAAATTATTCAAAGGCTCATAATCATAACAATCACCACAAAAGACTTGGATATATAGAAGAGAAAGAAAACGATATATATCTTACTGTCAATTTGACACAAATTGCGTGATAAATATCTCTCAAGGCACAATCGGTGGAGTCAGACTCGGCGTTGGGCCCAACACAAACTGGTTGTCTCATCCCAACTACTTTCCTCATATTTGGAAGTTAGATTGTAAGTAATTAAGTGAAAGTTCACATGGAAGTTGTAGACTTGATTCAATACTTATATACTCTTCATATCAATAGTTGAAGCCAAATTATCCACAATGCAATACATACACTATATAAATGCCAGTTCTTTGATATGACCCTGCCAATCGTGTTATTTCAGCTTGTGGCTGAAGTAATATATCAAAAACGAATGCAAGTCTTTTATCAGGGTTCGAAACACTAAGAAACAGATTTAAAGTACAAGGCTGCTTTTGTATGGTACGTAATGCATAGGAATTGGTAACAGCAGCATTCACGATTTTGGGTAATTTACTAGATAAGTTAGCTGTAAATAGAAAGTGTGTAGCAATCCTAGAAGTCAGGGTTCGAGTCCCACAAGTTGCAGGAAAAGAATGATAGATAGAAGAAAGATGATTTCAATTGAGAGAGATAAAAAGTGGTGGCGTGGAAGGTAAGAAAAAAGAGGAAAATCATTTTCACAAATGGTAATTCCCCAATCAAATGGTAGCTGATCACAGTGACTTGATCAGCCTTAACCTGCGGCCAAAACCTAAAAGTTCTTAATCTGGCATTTCATTAGGTATTAAGTTTTATATTAGACGACCTTCATGTGTCTGCAAAGTCTTTATTATTAAAGAAAGACAATGTTATTTCGCATCCCAACCAGGCATTAGGCCTCAAAAGACTGCTCAACGCACCTCAACTGGCTAAACAGAAACGACTGTGAACATGAAGCATCGTTTTCTTTTGTCTTCAATTCAGGAACTGTACTAAGCTGTTGTGGATGAGGATCACAATCTCTTGTTGCTCTTAGTCTTCTCAGGGTCTCAAGATGAACCTGAATTTGACTGGATAACACACTCTCTAGTGGACCATTTTCGTCTGAAAGGTAAGGCTCTTGTATTGTGTCGGTGGTCTCATGGTGTGTTGTAACTGGGTTGTAACAACGTGAAACACCAGGAAGACCCTAAAGTAAAAGGAAACAATTAACTGACAAATAAGACAGCAGTGACAAGGAATTAGGACTCATGCATGATAACGTACTAAATCGTTGATCAATATGTTCTGTTGCGCGACTACTGAAACATTGTGGTATATATAGTATTCACCGAACAAAAGAACTTTGATGTACTATGTCATAATGCATAAAGTATATTAGCGAAAGAGAAAGAAAATATTATGAGCGAGAAACTAATATGCTGAAGATAGAAAGAATAAGGAAAGAAATGATGGGAATAAAGGCAAACGAAATGCAAGTAGAAATAGAAACAAAACTAGGTATTACATGTAGGAGGGGTACTAGTTTGTTAGCAAATTACTATTGTGTTTAATACCCTCAATAAATAATGAACAGTTATTCGATGAGGCGGCATTGTCTGTTAGTCCATGTTTTATAATAAATCAACACAAGATTTTTATGTTTTTACACTTTACTTGGTTCTTTAAAGTACATTTTGTGAAGCTATCTCAACAAATCGAGATGTCGCCATCTTGAAAATTTCACTACATGGGGTATAATGTTAATTATTAGGTGAGTAGTGGAACCAATCAGATTGCAGTATTTGCAATATACCTTGTGTTGATTTATTATAATTGGTATTAGCATGTTCATCACCTTTCTTGTGACAACTTAAGTGTTATTTATTTTCTATTACTTTTCCTATCTATAGTATAGACTTGTGTACCGTTCATTTAATTTCAATCACTCTGTAATCTGGTTACCTGGCTTGGTTGGCCCTTATGGTTATTTCAGGTAACCAGCACCTAATCCATAATTATAATATATTTAGTCTGTAAAATGTTATTGCAAGAACCTGGTACGAATAAAGGTATACTACTACTGTTTGGAATTGTATTAAGGTGAAAAAGAAGGAACGAAACATATTTACAAGACTGGCTGCAGGAGTAATAGGATTATGAAATTTGAACGGCTGGCTACAAGTTCAGCTAATACGCCCTTTCACCTGGCCAAACGGTGCATGATGGGTAATAAGGATTTCAACACGAATCAATCACAGACTCTTCGAGAGAGCTTCAAGCAATGGAGAGGGTTTATTTATCAAATTCTACAAGTTCTTCGCTGTCATGACGAGTGTTTCCTTTTGTATTTGCCTACTACTTAGAGTTGTTCAGAAGTGATTCAAGCCTGACAGATTTAGAAAATTGACACAAAAAAAACACTGAAATTCGCTTGTCGTAGCCCAGGTCCATGTTTTACAGAACAACCGGTGTTCCGTGCAAGCAAATGTCAGTGTTTTTTCCCTAAATTTTCTAAATCTGTCAGCCTCTAATCACTTCTGAACAACTCTGAGTCGTAGGCAAATATAAAAGGAATCACGTGCACTCACCTTAAAAAGAGTGAAAAACTTGCTTTAAAATGATAAACTTTGATCAATAAACCCGCTCCACAGCTTGAAGTTCTCTAGGAAAGTCTGTAATTTTAAAATCGTTTGCATGGGATCGTAATTACCCATCATGCACTGTTTTGTCCAAACGGCCTATTCATTAATATGCAGAAAGGTTAATATATTTAGAATTGCAACTGTACGTAAAACTGTCATGTTCTTAACGACTAATGTGGGTTCTTCTACTATACAGAAGGAATGAGTCCAAACGATGTGCCGATCAAGCAACTTCTTTATTCAACTGATTAAATGAGATTGCTTCCAATGATATATTGATACTGATCACGTGATTATAATATTACGTTACTATTCGATATATATTTGTGGCTATAACGCAAACACTATTATCTATCCAAGTAAGTTCCACTGCTTATATTTCCCTTACGAACAGCGCTGATGTTCATCAACTAGCCCTAATTTGCCATCACTCAACATGATCCCTTTTATTTGCCGATAGAATTGACACTAGAGTTTCCTGCGGAGGAGACTAAAAAACAGGGTGCATTTGAGGCCCTGGCCCTGTAGGGTTGCCATGGAAACCACAATTACAATATGAGTGCAATTGTTGATGTGTTGAAGAGTTATTCTACCATCTCAAACTATCAACTGTTAGTAAACTGTCAGCATACACAAGTAAACCATTTGCTCAATTTAATGATACAGAAAAATGAAAAACAGGTGCGAGCCACCTTAACGTGCTCAAAGATTAATTTTCTAGACGTTTCGAGTATGACCTCTCCGTTAAGAAGGTATAGTTAGGAAATTGGAGATAAGCTACGAGTATTATATTGGATGCTCTGGAACTTGGTGAATGTAAGCAAAATATGGGAATCCGCTCATTTAATTATTAAGCAATATATGAGAAATCTAGAAGGATCCCCAAATATTTTGGAAGTAAGCTAAATAGTTCATATTTCTATACTTACCTGCCTGGTGGTGAGTTCGTTTGTTTGCGGGCCCATTGAGCCTGTTTAGCCGTGATTCATTTGAGGTGCTGCGAGAAAATAAGGACGGCTAATCCATCCCCAAAAGCACCATGGAGAAAAGAACACACCACAACACTGGTAAGTCCAGCAAATTGGACATATAATTTTTTATGACCTTTCAGTACATTGAGGGGAAAATTATAAATTTCCTTACATTGAATTAAATGGCGGCATCTCATTGCACTTACTCTTCTGTTAAAGTTTCTTGTTCTGCCCCATGTTCCTTTCTGTTTGTATATCCTCGACCTTTGTGGTCATAACGCAGATATTAGTATTAGATATGATACTGCGGTTCGCGGCTACGGTTGAAGGAGTGTCAGGAGCCTGGGTTGAAACATTCTGCGCATGACGGTGTTGCACATGGGTTATCGTGGCAATTTGCTACGGTGCGCGGCTCAAGGCTTCTTCTAGTGTTTGGTACAAATGCAAGTATATGTTTCTCAAATTGTATTTTAAAAAACCGAATTTCACGCGGTTGACCGTAGCCGTGGACCGTATAGTGCGCTCGTAGTCTTGTATCTAAAATTCGTTAATTATTACGGATGTTGGTTTCTCCCATGTAAAGATTTTTGTTATGGATTATGACAGGCTAATCATCAGGCAGAATGCTTATTGTTCTCTGGACATTTATTTCCAGTTCACAGCAATCATGCATGAAATCCGAAATTTTTATTAGTAATAACGCATTAATCATTGTGCCTACAATCCTGGACAAGAAACCATATGTATGAAACACCCTCAAACCGAAATCAAACGACAGATAATGAACAAGGCAATTGTGTTATGATTGTAGCAACGGGAATGAACTAGGAAAAAATATTTTTAACATCGCACAGGGGTGGGGAGGGGACAGAGAGCTTCATGATGTTGGCCCGGATTGTAATATCTTTCAAATCCAAATGTCAGTCCTCTGTCTTTTACTACAGGTACCACTGAGCTAAACTAAAATACTATTTGAAGCGTAAATTTGATCTCCAGCTGTTCGCAAAATTGCGTAATAACAGTAGTGAAAGAACAGAGGATCTATTTTGATATCGTAAGGTGACTGGCGTGAATCAACAATGAAGACAATTTCGGTAATTGCATTTGCTTGCGTTGTTCTTTCCGTTGCAAAGGGAACCAATGGCAGTGACAACGGTACGTTAAGCTATCATCACATTCTAAAAAATTTAAACCTAGAAGGAATTCCAAGAACAAGGGAAACTCGCGTAAATGGGATTGAATCCCCGGGGCCCGGTTGTCAAAATAAATTCCATTTTTTCAAATCTTAGGCTAACAAACTACAATAATACATTTAGCTCATTAGCATTAGGTTCGGTGCCATTATAGAGTTGTGCAAAAGGTCTCTGTGAGACTTCCGGTTCAGAACGAGGGACAAGCTACCATATTTATAAGACGTTTTAAACTTTCGTTGAAAAAAATCGACAGAGTAAACTTGTAAAACGATCTCAAAAAATACTATCTATGAATTTGCAAATATTACGAGAAATACTGATTTTTATAAATATAACATTTACTATTTTTGTATGTAGTTATTGATTGTTCTTTGATAACCAGTATCTCTCTCGTTATCTGACCAGTTTACAGGTCACCAGTTCTGCTTTCAGGTATCGTTTACTTCTTCAGTCACCTCCGCAGTGAAGATTTGTCAATGGCAAAGAGAATGACAAAAACACTAGTAAATTAAAATAACATAACAGAAAAATGTATTTAAGTACCGTGGTTTCTTAGCAGATTTTTAATCGACTAATTGGGGGCACTGTACATAATAAGGATATCATAATAAATTGAAATCAACATGAAGAAAATCCCCAGCTGGCAGGAGGCACTCCAGTTGGCTATGTACAAATACGGCCACAGCTGGGCTTGAACTTTGGACCACCAGATTCAAACACCGATCACAAGTGGAGACTGGGTTCGAACTCGGGTTCCCGAGTTCAAGCACAAAACCACTGGTCGACACTGCTACCAATCTCGTTCTCAGAGCCGGCATTCTTTTTGGCCTACGGCATGGAACCAAAGATTATTGGACTATCCACAGGAAAAGTCAGCAACACATAGACTGCTGGCCTGCCAACGCCTATAACGTTCCTCAGTGAGCATGCGCTGACGTGTGCATAGTCCCACAGACCTTCGTTCCACGCTACAGGGCAATCTCGTTCCCAAAGCCCACGTTCCTTTTGGCCTGCGACGTGGAACGAAGTACTCTGGAATAATCAACGCGCCAGTCCACGATCTGCGGACTACCTTATAAGGTATTTCGACTGTCTGTGGGTCCGCTAGATGCGGTTCGTGCATGCGCTGGCGTGTGAATTATTCCAGAGCCCATCCAATCTCTTTCCCAGAGCCCACGTTCTTTTAGGTCTGTGGCGAGGGACGAAGGGCTCCGGGAGCTTCCATATTCCAGCGAATGCGCATTGAGAAGTATGTGTATAACCGACAGGCGCTGGTTGTTGTTGGCTCGCTAACTTTTCCTATGGATGTTTCCAGAGCCCTTTTTTCCTCGCCTCTGGTCTAAAAGAACGTGGGCTTTGGGAACGAGATTGGCCGCAGGGGAAAAAATGTGGGCTCTGGGAACGAGAATGTGCTACCTCCTTCTATTGTCAATATAATGACAATAATACTAAATTCACATCTTGAGGGTAATACTTGACAGTTAAAACTTGTGAACTGATTGTCCTCCTTTTAGACTAATAATATTTCATTATTTTTCAGTAACAGACGATAGTACGTCAAAACTGTAAGCGGTTTCTTTCCGGCTGTTATCGTTGTACAAACATGTGACAAAACCACGTTGAATTATTATAAAGCTACTCGAAAATATTTATAAAAATGTTAGTTTTTCTGCTGATCAAATATCACCTCTCCCAAAGTACAGCTGGGCCTTATTTCTCTGAATGGTATACACGAAAGTTATTTGGTACTTGATATTTTATTCTTGGCCACCAAACGAGCTTATATGCAAAACATTGGGATTAACAATCTATAGGTGTCCTTAATAAAAGAGGCCAGTAAAGGTTTTTCCGCCCTGTCAACTAATGAGTTTAAACAGCCTTGAGTCATGTTATAGTGAATGATGAATGATCTACAAGGAAGAGCGAGACAAAATAAAAGCGTACCACATGCCAAGATTTCTAAACTCTATAGAGATAGTGCTGCCGTAAATTCATTACTTTTCTTGTCACTAACAGAAGTTCAGGAAAACCAACACTGGACTGCGAGGAAGTTTTCCAGTCCAAAAAGCTATTCACCTCCACAGCAGCCCACAATTTCGCTTGGATTACAATTGCCTCAAACCAAAAATCAAACTTCACTCAACTATTGTTCAGCGGCCTCAGATTCAGGTCCTTGTACAGAAAACTCGTGGAAATGGTTTTACAACATCAATATACAGCGATGTGCAATGTTCATTTATGGCGGTTGCCATGGCAATGGCAACAACTTCAAAAACAAAGAGGATTGCGAAACCGTGTGCATGTCTAATAAAGGTACGTCAATATTAAAATATTATTACCTTTGATTCCTAGGATACTTTACACGAAGTTGAGTTGTCACAGCCGGGGGGGGGCGAATCCCCCCTCCATAACGCCATGTTTACAGGAGATGTGGCCCGCGCAATTACGTACTGCGCATGATCGTGAAAGTGGCTCATTATTCATGTATCTAATTTATAACTAATCCAATAATATATTGTGATGCAGCCAGTACTGCATTATAGCAATGTACGTTTCTGTTAAAATTAGTGAGCTTTACCTTCCACGGCCTAGATTAGGTTTTCTCTTTGCGGGGGAACGTACATATAAAATAATCATTTAAAGAAGAACTAAATACATTGTTCCAATAAATTGTTCCGGAAACAAATAATATTGTTATATCGTTCCAAAAGTACGCTCGTTGTGATTGGTCAAACAAACCAATCGATAGTATTTGTTTTAGGAAACAAATACTCATGTTCCATAGCTGGAGAGATTTTGCTCTAAAGTAGCGTGATAATTACGATCTAACAAAACCGTTGTTGACTGGTGTTCTCTGTGGAACATGAAAATATTTTGCATACCCTTGGGAAGAAATGTTCCCTTGGGTAAGGAAAAACTCTTGTTCCACAGAACACCTGTCAACAATTATATATTGTTATATTGTTCAAATAGTACGCGCGTTGTGATTGGTCAAACAATTATTTCTTTCCGGAAACAAATACTCATGTCCCATAGCTACAGAGTTCTTCGCTCCAAATTAGCGTTAATAATCACGATATAACAAAACCATTGTTGACTGGTGTTCTCTGTGTAACATGAGTTTTTGCTTACCCTCGGGAAGAAATGTTTCCCTCGGCCTTCGGCCTCGGATAACATTAGTTCCCTCGGGTGCACAAAAACTCATGTTCCACAGAACACCAGTCAACAACTATATAATGTACATGTAATGTAACAATAACTAGAGGTAAGAAACTAATGGTTACTATTGCTTTGTCCTCCTCCATACCTCGGCAACCAAAGAACTCTATCCTCATACATATTGATCCATTCCAGCTCTGAGGCAATACACGAAGATGTCTTGCGAATATTTGTGAACGGAAGGCAATCTTCCTTCCTGACACACTCAGTACCCACAATATCTATATAAAATATTTGGTGAAACACAGCATTGTGAACAACTGATAATTGGGAGATTTTCCAAATCAGCAACCACTGCCATTATAACAATCAAACTAGGGTGTGTTTTAGTTAGGTGTCGAAGAATTCTACAAAGAGTAAAATTTTCGTGATATTGTTTGATTATTTTAAATTACCACAATTCCACAGCATTTTCACAGTTTCCATTCCTATGTGGTCGACAGTCATTTTGACAAAGTACTTTACTTAGAACTTTAATAATATTATAGGAACAGAAATAAAAAGAAAAGTTAGGCACTACAGAAGAAGGATTTTGAGCCACTATGCCTACATCTTGAGCACAGAATATCGAGTTGTAACATCTGGAAGCTGTCATCAAGTCAGCCTGAACATAAATTGGTTATTGATGACATCCACCCACCCCATTAATACCATTATTAACTGCCACTGAGGAAGAGTCAGTGTCTTGAAATGTCTGGTATGTTTAAACATTTGGCTCGTTTTCAATACATCTACCCCAACTGGTTCACCTGGGGGTGAGGCAAGCCATTTACATTAGGCACACAGACCTACATTTAACAAGGACATGGGCTGCTTTAATCTATCACGGATCTGTGATGGACTAATTAGATCACAACTATAGCACTACATGACCCAGTTCTCCACATATACTGAAATATAGTTGACATTTCCATGTGAACGTGGCTCCAGTTTGAGTTCTATTTTTATAGTGACTCAACATCATTTTCTGATAGCATCTAAAATTTAAATCTGTTTTTACTTTTGTAAACAAAGGTAAAATGTTGATGCAGACTGATAACAAGAATAAGGCGTTACAAAATTACAAAATTTGGCAGTTGTGTTCTGTATCACATGTAAGACTTAAGGTTATTCCCTGGTTTTGCAGTGCGCAGCTCTACTGCGCATAATAGGAAATCTCAACTTATGTGTATTATTATAATTCACTACTGCACATTGCTCATTCTAACCCATATTTAATGTTGTGGATGGAAAATATACTAATCTCTGTGATTTAAGGACCCATTGACATATTTATTTTGTGCCGTTGCTAGGGAAATTGTGCAACCTCGTAAAAGTGGTAAGATTCAAGATCAGGCAAAAATATTTGGATTGTGAAATATCCGGGCAAAGTCCTCCTCTTTGATAACGTGACGATGTGATGTCATTATGACATCATCAAAAAAAGAAAAATCCTAAATTCTTCGCAGATTTCTTGAAAAAATCATTTTGCTAATTGTCAATCTAATCTATTATGAAAGCTGCAGGAGGCTGAGTATGCGTTTCATGATATGTTGAAAAATGAAGATTTTACAGCAGA
>JAOBYG010011901.1:0-12881 GCA_025403545.1 Epizoanthus stellaris | reverse complement strand
CCATCCGAACACACTTGCGTTTTCTGAAGTTCTAAGTTTGTGCCCAAATCAAATTCTTGGAAGTTTCTCGGGAATTCCGAGAATCGAGCACAAATGCGCATGCCACCATCTTTAATTTCTCTGAAGCAGCGGTTCTAGCACTTAGGCCCACTCGGTCAATTTTTTTTAATCTGTGCTATCATAGATACTCGGTCCCAGGCCTCGCTGCCAGCCCCACCTGGTTTTAACTAATAGGCAGGATGCCGCGTATGGAAATGGATTACAACTAAACATGATTCCTCTCGATGGGGCAATGGGAAATCACTCAATTTTGGCAAAATGTAAATCCACTTCCATACATACTAAAGCAGAGACAATTTTCCAGACAAAATATAATTTGTGCTATTTGAAACTGCTTGCAGTCAAAAAGTTTATATTCATAGGTGGAGACTCGTCACGGACAATAAAAGGGGCACAAAAATGTTTGTGATGTCTAACTGTTCGAGCAGCAACAAAATAGTTTATTTTGAATGAGCAGCGAAAGGGCAAAATACTGAAGGTCTCCACTAACTCACTTCTACCACAGATAGATCTTCATTTCATCCAATATGTAGTTTTATTTGAAAGAAATATTCCAAAAATCTAAAGAGAATCAATAACTTTTGAAAAATAAGCAGGATGGCACGGATCCGGAAACGGGTACCTAGTAAACATGATCATTCTCGACGGGGAACGGGAAATCATTCAATTTTGGCAAAATGTAAATCCATTTCAGCCGAATCATGCGGCAAATTCGTTGAAAATATTTATTGTGTTTTACTTTTCCAAATATTCAGTATAGAAGAGCTGCATATTTAATGAAATGATTGTTGAAATGAGATATTTAAAAACTTAAGTGTTTTGCCGTGACACTGCCTCATCGCGAGAGACAATATTTCAGACAAAAAATAGTTTTGTACTATCTGAAACGGCTTGCAGTCAAAAAGTTTGAATTCGTAGGTAGAGACTCGCCAGGGACAATACAAAATGCACAAAAATGTTTGTGATGTCCAAGTGTTCATGCTGGAACAAAATAGTTTATTTTGGCATAAATATTACTTCACTGCCTTAAAGCCATAAAGGCTCGCAAAACTGACATATAACTTACAGTAAATATACAACTTCAGTTTATATTTCTATACCACAAATTTGTTGACTGTGGTGAACTGGTTTATTGACCGTTTTAGGGTTGCCATTCAGCTCACTGGTCAGCCATGATCGACTATGCATATATGGTCAACCAATCAGCCGTGTTGCGGTTTACATTTATGTATTGCTGCACTCGTTCGGACAATTGCAGTCAACTGAAACTGAGTGTATTTTAATATTAAAATATTTAGGCATTTGTTAATTTGTTTTAATTCTCTTTTGATAATATCTTTATAGCTCCAGGACATCATTGCCACATTTTTAAGCGAGGAAACGTCCCCTGCTATTGTAAGTAAATTTGCATAGGCATAATGAATAGCGCTGCGCACAGATTCTAAAAATAGATTACGTCATATGAGACCCCCCGCAAGACTCAGACAAACATTGCTGTTTCATTACAGAATTTTGGTGCGTGCGAGTGTGCGAGGCGACAGAGAAACGATAGTTTAAACGAAGAATCTTAAGAAAAGTAGTGCAAATCTTCCCAATCTGTGCAGTAATGGTTGGTACCAAGCATTGCTGTTGGGGCCAGTGCAAGAGCGACTCGAGATTTCCTGAAAAGCTTCATAAATCACTCTTGGACTTGGAGTTGGAAGCTTCGGGAAAGAAAATATTCATTCCATTCCCCAAGCCATCTCAAGGAATTGAGAAATGCCAGCGATGGATAGTAGCTTGTTCCCGAGAACATTTTACAGTGAAAAGCATAAACAGAAGCACTTATATCTGTGCGTTACATTGGCCAGGAGAAAAAGGGCCAACCGAAGAATTTCCAGATCCGCTGAAAGCAAACTTCACACCAAAACAGGCCAAGATGGCGTCCGCGCGGAAGAGAAAGGCGCCAACAACTAGATGTGGTCTTGTAAAAAAAAAGAAGACAATTTCAAGCGATGAACTTGGATTATTGCCTTTTGAGCCCGAAGAGCCAAGCGACGAACGTGGATCACTTCCCTTCGAGCCCGAGGAACCAAAGGAATCCGAATCAAAAGACAAAGTCAAAGAACAATATGAATGCATCAGTACAGGGAGAATGGTGTCGGACGAGGGATGTCAGACCGAGTTCTCAAAGTACATGTTGTCGGCTAAGGTCGAGACAATGATACTTCGAAATGAAGTGAACACGATGAAAACTTCAGAAGAGAAAGTCGTAAGTAGCATCTCATATCAGACGATTTGCAAAAACTCGAGTCAAATGAAGCATTTTGTGGGCCTCACTTCGCCACAGTTCGAGGCTTTGTTCAATTTTCTGAATAATATCTCCCCACTTGATGATATTACTTATTGGAATTGCAAGGAGTCGACAGGGCTGGTTAGAGCCAAGACTGGCCCAGACTCAAGATTTTCAGCACGGGAGCAACTTTTTATCTGTCTTCTGAGATTAAGGAGGGGATTCACGATAAAAACAATGGCAATCCTTCTGAGTTCACCCCAGAGAAGAATCGAGGAAACATCTATCAGAAAGATTTTCACTACCTTCATTCAACTCATGTATAAAGTGTTTAGAGACATGGAAGCTGTTATGTTTCCAACAAAGGAACATTTGCGAAAGTTCTTGCCGAAAGTCTTCAAAACCTTGAAGAATGTGCGTTGCAGTGTCGACTGCACAGAATTCAGAATTGAAGCTTCACGCAATTTTGCAAGACAGGGAAATACATATTCCTCTTACAAACACTCAAACACATTCAAGAGTCTAATTGCTGTGACCCCAAATGGTGGTGCATGTTTTGTTTCAGATTTGTTTGAGGGGGATATTAATGATGTAGAAATATTCAGAGAAAGTGGAATATTGAGACATATAGACCCAAATGATATCCTGTTAGTTGACAGAGGCTTTACTGTGCAGGACTTGGTAAATCCACTTCAAGCGAACATAAAAATTCCAGCATTTTTGAAAGGAAGAGACAATTTGAGTGTAGCAGAGGAACTTTCAACACGTAAGATTGCGAAAGCAAGAATCCACATTGAGCGTTTTAACGAGCGTCTCAAACAGTTCCGTCTTGTAGGTAGGAAAATACCGCTTTCACTTGCGCCCCTTGCAACTCAGATGGTGGTAGTTGCATGTGGCCTTGTTAATTTTCAGACGACCCTCTGTAAATAATCTATGCACAAGCTAAAGGACAAGTAAATGAAAGAAAGAGGATGGTAGCCTCTTCGTTATACATGTAAGCTTCTAACCAGAGGTGACACTAGGGTCCGGGGGGAGGGTTGTACTCCCATATACTGTATATTGGTTATACGGGTATGTGCCACTGTTCAGGGTATGGTTTTCAAGCCTTTTAGTTTGGGACAGGGTGTGAATTTTAGGTGTTTTTAGGTGTTTAGTCTTTGACAGGGTAGGGATTTCTGGTGGCTAGTCTAGTACATGGTATCAAAAAGAACCAATTGTCTGGTCTGGACAGGGTCAGGGTTCTGAGGAGCCAGTGACACACCCCCACCACAAATTCTGGAGAGTACCCCCCTTCCCTCGTGCTAGGGAAAGAGTTCATGTGTGCGAACAAGATTGGCCCACCCAAACTCTCTTTCAAAAATCCTGGCATCACCGCTGATGACTCATTATTGTACAAGAAGTTGTTGTTGACGGGGAACAATGCTCATTCTGCAACTTGAGTCAAACTAAATAATTCCACCCTGGGGGCCATTATTTTGGAAATTGTGATCACTCGGATATAACAAGTAGAACCTTCCGAACTTTCAAATGATCACCAATACAATAATTATCGTAAGATAATGTGGCTTGTTTGCCATATGTGGCATCACAATCTTTTAAAATGGTCGCCCCTAGGTGAAATTATGTCAGAATGCCAAATGCTTAGCCAAAACAAAACTTAATCAAATGACATTTATTTTCTTTAACACAAGTTCCATCATGAGAATTGTTCCCCACACATAGCATATTACATGGGACTTAATGTTTAAAATTTGATTGTTGTGAATTCCCTGAAAAATGTTTGTACCAAATAAATTTAATTTATTGCAAGAATGTTCTCATAAAATTATTGCAACAATCTTTCTGTCTGCACATCCATCCATCCCCCCTGGCATGTCAGATTACATTGATTGAGATATTGTGATCAAAACAAAGTTATAAAATAATACAAAGGCCTTTTTTGTCTGATAATATATTATATTGTTGATAAGTGTCTTTTTTGTTTTTGCAGTAGTTTTGCCAGCAAAACCCATGATAACTTAAAGTTAGTGAAAACTCAAACCAAATTCTTAAAGTTAGTGAAATCAATTTTATCTGGATTTGCTGCACACATTTACTGTAATTTTTCCCACAAAAGCACTTGTAAACCCTCAATAATATTTGGACCTCAGACTAACTCAAAGTAAATTCATTTTCCCTTCATATTATTTCTTACCATTTTACCCTCAATAAAATTTGAACCTTATTAGACAGAAGGTAATAACTTACAACATTCTCCAGAACAATGAATTTATTTTGTATCAAGTTGAGCAACATGTGCATTAGTTAAACTTTAAATTCTTGTTCACTTTCTATGTACATAAATGATAACAATTAGCCCCTACAGTGGTTTTGAAGTTTCATCAGGGATTATAAATTACTTTTCTAAATTCTCATTACATGACTCGAAATAGAAAAACATTCTGTCCTGTCATAATATTTTCCAAACAGAAATGTACAAAACTAAAATCTGACCAGCAATTTTGTTATTTTCACCTGTCATTCTTCAGATCTGACCAGGTTTTGCAGAGCCCTATTTCAAGCCCTGCCTTATCAATAAGCTGCCCTGCTATTATAATAATGAAAATGGCCAGAACAAATGCTTTGGTTGCCTCATAAAAAACTACTGTCAACATGTATAATAAACATTATAATGACCAGAAAAGAAGATGCAACTACAGGTATGCAATTATTCAAATTTTCAAAATACTCTAGCTTCCACAAGATACCATAAGGTTTGAAGGTTGCCTCTCTTGTAGTGATTAGAGACTTGAAAATGTTCCATTTTAACTTATTAAGGACTGTTCATTATTTATCGTGCAGGCTGGTCAGAGGAGAAACTAAATCAGGTTCAAATTTTTCAGAGACCCCCCTTGTGGTAATCCAATTTGTTTCAAGGGCCTCCTCCCTCAAAGACATCCAAGACAAAAATAATTTCAGACCCCCCCTCTAAAATTTAAAAAAAAACTTCATTCACCCCCCAAAAAATCAAAGGCCCCCCAATTTTACCTCCTGCCGACCCCGCACAATAAGTAATGAACAGCCCTTAGCCTTTCAGCCCCAGTCAGTTTATAAATATGTTCCTTCCCCTTACAATATCAATACAACTGGCCAGTACCAGCAAATTCTCTTCTGCCCTATTTCACTATCATGTCATAGGTTTCCTCATTGTAATTACTTAATTTGTCGGTGAAGGTTCCAGACCAAGGGGGGGGGGGGGGCAGATGTAGGGCACTTGATATCTTTGGATAATTTTTTTCAAATTCCTCACCAGGCCAGGTAATTTGGTCAATTTTTCAGTTGAAAAGCAACTTTGCCTGGCTGCACTACAAACATTGATCAAATGCAAAAAGTATCGAGCAAATGCCCCACATCGCCACCTCCCCACCCTCATCAGGCTTAACATTGATAGGTGCATATTAATAATCGAAGACACTAGTGCAAAAAATAACATAAATGACTGTTGATAAAGTTCTCTATTCTCCCTAAGTTATTCTTCTTTTCACTTCCTTTGGAAGAATTTAAGTTTTCATACAAAGTCACATCGTTTTTGCACTAGAATCTTGATCAATCAGTAAAATTATATTACTGATCGAATTTAATTGATTTGCTACATCTGGTATAAATTAAAATAGAAACATCTTTCATTGAAAAACTACATGCAATAAATGACATAGCTTAATGAATACCCACATGGCTCTTCAAACACTGTCTCGGAATACGAAAGTCCAAGGTTCTTCCCTTGACACTCTTTCATACCATCGTACAAATACCAGCCATCATTAAAATTAAAAGTGCAGATATAATGGGCACCATTCCAGAGTGTTGCACTGTGAAAAGTCAACAGCTTCTCACATAATGTGATCTGTGTTGGCACCTGGGATAGTTTCAGCTTCCCACCTCTGCTGAGCAAATCCACAGAAAAAAGGGCAAAGTTCCTCAGATTGGTCATTAATCGTTCCGACCATACCCTTGCACCTAAACAGTGCCATGACACTGTTTGTTCAAGGTTTAGAGTCAGTGTGATATCTTCACAATAAGGAACGCTGTTTGGAGGCTGGTTTGTAAATCTTCGTTTACACTCTGAAACACCAGGATGGACAAAGTCGTCGAGTGCACCCAGAAACACACATGGGTTATCATTGTTTTGTTCTGATGGCTGACTAAGAATAACACTTGAAGTGGTCAGTGTATGGACTGGGCAAGGACATGTATCAAGAGTGCATGTAGATGTTGTTGTGCTTTGCATGTAAGGCAGTAAATGCTTTACAAAAACATCAGATTCATCTCCATAGAGGTTGATAATGTTAGATGTGACTTTGGGCTCTGTAGGTAGTACTGCAAGTTTGGCATCTCCATACTGGTGGATTTCAACAAGTTGTAGTGCATTCCTTATGATGTTTCCAGTTTCTTGGAGATCAGCAAGGTTAAGTTTGTTGGATTTGACTAAAGCCTGGAAAATCATGAGCCAGTTGTCAAGGGGACAAGTGTTTGTCAATATTATCCCAGTGCTTGTTATTCCACCCCACGGAATAGAAATCAAATCAGTGGCTAAGTCAATGGGTTCAGTTGGTGAAACTGTAGATGATTTGACAAGGAAATCAGCAATGTCCAGTTCATCTTGAGTGTATGAATTGCATTCAACAGGTGTAGGATGGGTACCACTGTCATCTGCTTGTGCACTGTCATCTGCTTGTGCATTGTCGTCCACCTGATTTTCCCGTAAAATAACAGGGTAAAGACCTCTTGGGACCCGCATTTCAAATTTCTCAGGGGCAATGACTCTGGTCCAAAAGACTGTCAGAAGTGTCAGGATTTCATTTATGAACTGTTCATTCCTGTATATCCTCTCGTTCGACACAGGACCCTCTCCAGAATACAAAATGAAGTCACAGAATTTTCTGTCTGTAACAAGGAGTTGCATTTGTACTTGATAGTAGTAGTCATGTTTCTCTTTCAAATGACACTTGCCATCTTTGATTGAAAAGCACTGTCTGCGAATCTGGTCTTTGGACACAACAGTCTGGTCTTCACAAGTTATTGTTGCAATGCTGTGTTGCTTTAAGATCTTCAGCGACTTGATTTCTATCAGTCCGTCCTTGCCTACCAGACCATCGGGAGAACAAGCAAGAAATGGAAATTTAGGGTTTACCCACAATCCAGATGTGTCAACTTTTGTTTGAGTTTGCCATTCATACTTTTCAATTGCTTTTGGTTCACTTTCTAGTCCATACTTCATCCAGTACGTCTGGAAAGGCACACAGTCTATTTTCCAAACATTTTTGGAAATAAATCTAAATGATCGCACTGCTGAATTCGAGGCTCCTTCGCTAACCAGCTTTCCCACTCCACAAGCACTCTTGCACTTGGATGCTGTTAGGCGAAATTGCCTTTCCGTGAACCATTTCTCACTACAACTTTGGTCTTGAGTGCCAGGAATCTGCATAATTTCTGATGGAGTAAGATTATCACTGAAATTCTTCATAAGTTCACGTAGAATGATTGCCCTGTCATTATCCAGTTCGTAATCTTCATATGTGATTCGAAGCTGCACTTCCCACATAGAAAGACTGTTGGTGTTCATAGAGATAGCCTGGAGATCTCGCACGAAGTCATTGATGTGATGAGAGTTGACTTGTCTGTGAGTGCTTGGTCTTGGATCAAAATCGATCACCGGTATCTTGCTGCATTTCCTTTTCGTGGGATAATTTGTGTCTGATAGCCGTTTTGGTTGTTTTTCTCTTTTCTTTCCTTTATTCCAAGAGCACTCTTGGCTAGTGCATGGAGTAGACAGAGTTGGGCCGTGTTCTTCAACATGATCGAGCAAAGTGAGGAGTACAGAAACAACATGGCTGCAACGTCCCAGTTCGGAAAGTTTACATGGTTGACAAGAAGCATGGATGACAGCGCCACTAGTAACAGACAAGATAATCATAATGCTATGAGGGAGCTCGCTCCTCATGGACGGCCAAACATGAGCTCTAAGAAAGTAATGTTTATCACTTTGTGTGTCCATCATATCGTGCACATAGCCAGATGTTACATACTTTCTCCCATGTGTAAGCGGTTTATCAGTCATGTGCCCAAATCCGTGATCGTTTTCGTCGTCATCTTGTGCGGGGTCACATGCAACGGTTTCAATGGACTCCAATGCATAATGATAAATATGCCCATAGTTGAACATCGCAGGAATGTCTTGCGACTGGAAAGATCGCCATCCCGACGTTGGAATAACCGGAATCCCCACGCTCTGTTGTATCAGGCTTACACTGTTATTCAACCTGGCGCTCTCATTCAAAACTTTCGCAGCGAACCACTTTCCTGCATCAATACTGACATCGAGGAGATGGTGGTTTCCGGCATTTATACAGTCGTTCACACGCACAAGAAGATCAGGACGCTTACCAGTCTGTTTTAAACCTCTGCATTTTAACCAGCGTTTCAGTTGTTCAACTGTATAATTTCCAGGTTCTCTTTCAAACTTTGATCCTGGAACACCATCGTGTTCTGTTAGAATCGTAAGAGGACGAACCGAAGTACTTGCAAGCGAATTTGCCATTTCACGTTCTTGAGTAGCGTGCAAAACAAATACAGTGAGTCTTACAAACACAGAACTGGAAATTATACGGCAAAATGGTTTTTACGGTCTTATTTTGGCAACTGCGAGAGGTATTCTTCCACAACACGTGCAAATTCGCAGTAAATTTGTTCAAAAGCTGGACGCCGAATGTGCTTTGTTTGTCTGAGTCTCGTGGGGGGTAAGACATTTCGTGACGTCATCTGCGCGCAGCGCTATTGCAAATTAGTCGAATTGTCTCGAGTGCCATACCTTAACTTCAGACATCACAGCAATTTAGCACATGAATGACAATGTGCATGCATATACCGTACATACTGTTATAAGCTTCCATAAGTAACCCCAGTGTGCATATAATTATTTGTTCAAAGGCTTTTCCTTTTTGGTTAATATTTTGGCGAAAGTTTAAAAAATGGTTGGGCTCACAGTTGAATTGGATCGGTGGATTTAAAAAATTCAAAGTGCAGATAGGAATACCATGTACAAGACTCAGCAAAATAAAAGTCAACCTCCAGAGTTGTCAAATGAAATAGAACTCTTTGAATGTAAAAATATGAAATGCAAAATGTTGTACATTCCAACATCTGATAAAACATTTCTTCAGTTGTAGTCTAGAGTACCAGAGGCGGATCCAGAAATTTCAGAAAGAGGGGACCAGAACCGAATATTTCGGAAAGGGGGGGCTGGAAAGGTTTCTGGGGCCCTTCTGCTGCATTTTTCTTATAAAATCTTTGTAAATATGCTGACAAAGGGGGGGGGGGCGCCCCACCCTAAATCCACCCTAAATCCACCCTAAATCCACCCCTGAGTACTGTTATTCATCATCCTCATCATTGCCATTGGCCTCATCAAACTTGGTCTTCTTATAAGCTCATGGGTTTAAATTGGGGTCCTGTCAGGCATAAATTCCGACAAGTGACATGGTGTTTAAATGGCAATATCATATTAAATGAATTTTCTCCAGCTACCACTCATAGTGATGTGCGAAATTCTGACAACAATAACAACAACGATATTTATGTAGCCCTAAAAAAATATTTGCAAAATGTATTAATTAATCAGGTCTACAAAAATGAGGAGTGCAGGCCATCTGTAATAACCATAAGGGGCTAGACTAGACAGGTGGCCATTAAAGATGAAAAGTTAAGGATATTCAGGAAAAGTTGGTCTAAATAAACACTGAATGCAAGTTTGTTTTTCAAGGAGTATGAGTAAATATTGAGGATAATATTTAATTGTCTGACAGACAATTTTGCAAAAAGGGACATCACATATTTTCAAACCTAGACTACCGGGTTTGTGGCGTCCCTGCTAGAGCCCTGTGTTGGATGGGGTGGGGGAGGGACAGGCTTATTATCAAAGGAGTTTTATGTGTGACATCTGGCACGCTTATCTCCAGAGTTTACATACACTTTTTCCTAACTCAAACACTTTCTACATGTATCTGCATAGCCTGGAAGAGCAAGTGCTTACACGGTTTGAAGAGGAAAACGGTGGACAGATTGTTGTTGGGACTCTCTGTTTACTTGAGACATCTCGCCATGGCCTTCTTGAAACAGAGTTGCTTCAGCTGTTGGCCGATGAGACGCTGTTGGTGCCAACCAAGTTTGTTGAAGGGGAGGAAGACATCACAGCTAATGTTGATGAAGCTGAAGGTATAGTTTAAGAAAAATCTTAAGAAACAAAGTACTGATTAAACATATTTACAGTATCGTGTAAAGTAGCATTCAGTATAATACTAATTACATGTAACCAGGGAAATTTGTTTTAACCCTAGTAATTGAGTCAGAACATTTTTGGAGTTCCTAAGACTTGCATGGCCGGCAGAGCAGGGGGGGCCGGGGGAACATGCCCCCAGAACCCCCTAGTAGCTCGCACCTTTGGCACTCGAGAAGGATCAGTTTCTGGCCCCCCTAATGTCTGCTACCTTCTGCCGGCCCTGACTTGGGGTGTGGCAGGAAATTCAAAGCAAAAGGAAATTGGTATATAAATTAATTAGACCATCGCCAATCTAGTGATGGCCTTTATTATTACTAGTGATTCCAGTTATCGTGTAATTGTCATACAGCATCATAGAAATCTGCCATCTTGGGCCACCATCTTGGAATTTTAATAATTGTTTCAAACTTACTTGTATTGATTCCAATTAATTTCATGTGCCATCTTGGATCGATTTTGGGGCCACAATCTTGGAATGTTTATAATAAATTGTTTAAATCAAACTTACTTAATTTTATTTCAATTTCTGACTAATTTTGCATACTTTACCTACAGTCAAAGTAGAGCAACAAAATGACTTGGGAGCTGGGAATGTGGCAGATGTACTACAGAAGCAGGTGGATGAGACATACGTGCAGAAAGAGGGGGAGAAGGAAGTGAAGAAGACAACTGGGACAACTAAGAAACAGACGAATTTTTTGCCTGCAGCGAAGTGGGCCGTGGTGTACCGGGCACTGAAGCCTCTACTGCGGCCCTGTGGAGACCTGGGCGAGGGACGCTTGGATTTCTACCACAGATCTATTAGTAAAGCTGTACGGAGAAAGTAAGTTAACCCTTTATAGTTTAAGCCCCCAGGCGGGAGGGGGAGGTGACAAAGGGCTAGCGCTCGAAACATCAGCTCAAACCTTTCACCCTCACGGTGAAAAACATAACATATCAACTTTTAGTTGATCAATCCCATCATTTGGCCTACTCGCCGACATATATTTAACCTAGTTTATATAAAAACTAGTCTACCAGAGTATACTATGCTCTGCTATGCTCTGCTATGCTGTGCTGTGCTGTGCTGTGCTACGCTATGCTATGCTCTGTTCTGCTCTGCTCTACTATGCTCTGCCATGCTGTGCTATGCTATGCTATGCTATGTTATGCTATGCTATGCTACACTATACTATGCTATGCTGTGCTGTGCTATACTATGCTCTACTCTGCTATGCTCTGCTATGCTATGCTATGCTATGCTATGCCATACCATGCTACACTATGTTATGTTATGCTGTGCTGTGCCGTGCCGTGCCGTGCTGTGCTGTGCTGTGCTGTGCTGTGCTGTGCTACACTATCCTACACTATGTTATGCTAAGTTATGTTATACTATGTTATGCTATACTATGCTATGTTATACTATGCTATGCTATGTTATACTATGCTATGTTATACTATGCTGTGCTATGCTATGCCATATTGTGGTGTTTGCTAGCACTTAATCAGGAGAACTAATTGATTTGTCTTACTTGCAAATTGATCATGATACTTTTCTCATTGAAATATTTGTCCTTTGCCATAGATACTTCACTGGTTCAGAGGAATTTGTGAAACATCAGTACACATTCTGGCATGGAGTGCATGCCTCATTCTTTGAGCAAATTGAAGATTTTGACAGAAAATCAGAGGTTTGTATATATCCCTCCTAGCTTAGTGTAGTGTGACCACTCTCAAAATGTTAAACTAAAACCTCAACTTTCCAAGTTAATTGATCTTCGGGTAACATTTTAAAATGTACTGTATTTTATATTTTCTCTATGAATTT
Source organism: Epizoanthus stellaris (assembly GCA_025403545.1). Lineage (NCBI taxonomy): Eukaryota > Metazoa > Cnidaria > Anthozoa > Zoantharia > Epizoanthidae > Epizoanthus > Epizoanthus stellaris. The sequence continues at coordinate 428 of JAOBYG010011901.1, read as the reverse complement.
GTAATTAGATTAGTCTTGTTTTAATGTATCACAATTGTAAATTTTATTTTTCGAGGGCCACAAGTTTATTAGTGTTTATACACTGTTACATGTCACCCTCTATAAATAAAGGCTTTACTCACTTATTTACTTACTGATGTTGTAAATAATTGCATTTAATGTATCAAGAATCTCAGCACACAAACTCTTGCTTTTTCCCGTGACCTTTTCAATATAAATGTGTTAATGATATGGCCATTTTCCTAGCATGGATTATAATATATGAAATAGTACTTTGTTCTTAGGGTAATGAAGTTCCGTGCTTTTGTCTAGCAGTAGTTCACGATCATCTAATAATTCTGGAAAAAATCTTCTTCATCTATATCCAGTGACTGCCCCAGGGACTTCTACTTAAATGGCCACTATTTATGATAAGGGGTATTCTGGAC
>JAOBYG010011790.1:0-12887 GCA_025403545.1 Epizoanthus stellaris | reverse complement strand
ATCAAAACGAGGCTCTAATATTTGAGATACCTTACTTTTATTTCAAAATTACGAATCTGTGGTAAAAACAACTATAGGAAAGCTTCCTTGCTATGTTCGTTCTGCAAAAATAAAGGTACAAAGGAGAAGTGAATAATGACCCCAGCACCCTTTTGCTCCTACCTTAACCTTTCTAATAGTTTCCGAGAAACGAAATGCAGAAAATGCGCGCGGCCTCCCACAATTACTAATGTTAGTATTAATCAGAAGTTATTTGCTAATTGGTTAGTTCCTTATAAAACTAAGGGTTATTGATAATTCAAATTTCCATTTCATAAGACATGACAATTCCACTATCTATTGAAATTGTGCCAACACAAATCACATCCCTTCAGTTGCTCCTAACTTTGATGTTTAATGTATGGTGATACCTCACTTGAGGAAATGAAATGTATATTAGTATAGAAAAATATCCTTTTGTTGAATTATTCGTTAATTTTAGAATGGTCAAATAAGTGAGTTTGTCAACATTTTAGTGATTGTTTACAGTAAATAATCAAATAAACGCCTGGGGCGTTTCTATATGCCGTTTAATAGATACGGGACGTTAATTGAAGAGTGGTATTTATTCCATTTCTCCGACAAAAAAATAGTGATTAGAAAATAGATGCGATATAACGCGCACTATGATTGGCTGAAGTTCTATTTTATAAAAGTGAATATATATCACGGAGTGACGTCACACTAGCGCGCGCGTGCAGCTGACGCTTCTTGCTTTCAAAACGGCGAGTGCAAACCGAATGTTTCTCTTCTGAATTGCTTTCTTTTTCCGAAAAATATTTTCTAAAAGCAATAAAACAGCTTCACTTGTGTATCTAGACAATAATATAAAACGAAATGACGTGGTAGAACACTCGAAAAGCAGAGAGAAAACTCGTCTTCGCCTCGTTTACTCTCAACACTTTCCTCGTGTCCTACTATGTCATTCAATTTTATATTATTGTCTAGATACACGCGCGACGCTGTTTTCTTCCTTTAACAAAACTATGCATTCTTTAACTTTTCTGATTTTTAAATGTCGTACTAATATGACTTACATAAATCTTACAAGATTTTAAAATTAGTTCTCGATATCAGTACCACTGTCCCTATACAAATCACAGTCTATTATGTTTGGGTTTGGATGGTTCTGCTCAGAACCAACACAGAAAGCTGCGATTTCAATAATTCTGCTCCGGCATCATTTTCGATGCGTTGTTCCTGTTTTTCAGGGAAGGCATTTCGGTTGGAGAATAATGTTTATTGCAAAACACCTAGGTTTTGTGTGTGTGTGGGAGGGGCGCTTATTAGATACGGGGTGTTTATTAGAGAGGGGCGTTCATTGAAGAGTGCGCGTTTATTGGAACATTATATTTACAGGTTCCATTTTCTAGTGCATTGCTTTCTTAGGCAAAATAACACTTCAAATATGGCTATCTGCAACAAAACCTTTCATTTACACATCAACACAACTTTTATTGACCAATTTCTGGGCAACCCATAATTTGTTATTTGAACTCGTATAACAGGCAGGTGCAAGTATGTGGAGTGCAGCGAGGGCGCATGGTCGCGCTGGATTGGGCCGGCGATGTTGACGGATAATTGCGTCGTACAGTCACGTTCAAAGGTGTACACCACAACCGTGAAATACGCGAACAGAGAGGATGACTGCAGCGGTTTGGTGACGTCCTGTCCTGCGGAGAAGAAGGAGGAAAGGACAATGTGTGAGTAGATGAATGACATGCAGTAGTATCATTAAGTATTACAAAACTGTGTACAAGTATACTCAGTAACAGTTTTGTAGGGGTGCGAGAAGCACGTTTGGATTGTCTATCAAAATAATCAACTAAAACAGTACTTAAGCCCGAGCGTGCTAGAAGGGGGAAGTCAGGGGGGGCATACTCCCCTCTTCTGAAATGGCTAAAAAGGTGTCTAAAACTGTCAAGTTTTTAAGCCATGGCGTACCTTTTTCGATACAGAAAAACACGTTTTGAAAGTTGCAGTTGTGGTAAGGGATTGTACCATTTAATATCAGTTTCGGGGGGGGAGTGGAAGAATGATTTCGTTGCATTTTGTTTTCGTACAGTCTTTAGCTTCATTTTTTTAACTTTTTCACTCTTTCTCTCTCTTTTTCTGTATAACGTTGTGCCATGCAAATTTTTTGCCTTCTCGGCTCGTGCATTTTTTCCCCAATTCTTCCACCCCCTCCCCCTCACAAAATTAAATGGTACGCCCCTAACGATAATTATTTTGTCTGGCGGCTACTGGGTCTGCCGGAGTAGACCAAATACTGATATTGATGAACTAAAGTTAAATCCCGTTTATAAGCCCATCTGATTGCCAACATTTGGTCAAGCTATAGACCCTCCCCCAACGTTTTGAGTACGTTTTTGGTCTTTAGAACGATTTCCAAATGTCTGGCACTCATTATGCTTTCCTAGCGATTACTATGTTATATGGAGGCGGGCTAACCGGGCTGGCCCGCCTAGGCGAGATCTCGCCTCACGCCTGTTTCCCTAATTAAACTTTCCTTGCGTTTATATGAGAAGGAGGGCAGGCCCGGTTGCCGGGATCCCGGCAAGCCGGGCCAGACAGTATGGCGCGACGCCTGCCGACTTCCCATATATTGGCACATTGAAATTGCGCGCCTGATTGATCACGCCACCAACAAGTAACTAACTTCATCCCGGTAACCGGGCTCGTATAAACACACAGAAACGTTCATCTCGCCAAGCGGGCCAGCCCGCCTCCATATAAATTTCCAAAAGCCCTTACGAACAAGTATAAGCCCAGGACTTATAAGCGGGATTTTACGGTAGGTGCATCTAATATCAACAACGTTTTCCCCTTTTGAATTTCGTATGATTGTCGACTAAAGTCGTATCTTGTCCTTGTAGTGACATTAGGTCTTTACTTTGCGATTCCATTGGTTCATCAATTTCCCTCCAGCGAATCACGAAGGAATCAATAACACTATTGTTTTTCTCAGCCAATCACACTTTAGAGCAATGACAAGACATTACAAGACAACATGCAGCACATACGTAAGAGCGCGCGTGCACTACCGGGAATTTTGGCGCCACAACTTTGCGACGCGCGCCATTTTCCCGCCATTTTCCAGCCATGATCACTTACATGTTGTTAAGATGGCGGAAAGTGTTCGTATGATGATAGTACATGTAATTATGGAATGTTATCCAGTGGTTACGTTCTGTATTTGTAACAACAGTCAGGTATGTTGCATAAATTTGTTTGGAACTGTAAAGTTTGTTGTTTGCTTTTGATGTTGTTTGGCGAAGCTTGTGTTGCTGTTCTAAAGTTTATAATTTGACTTACTTGCTCAAGTTATCACAATTCTAAACAGTACTCGTTTGTTGAAATCCATTTTAGTAAGACTTTTTCTAACAAAAAGTACGTTGTCTAGGTTGTTGAGTCCAACTCTTGCTTGTAGTTTGCATCGGATCCAATAACGTGGAAGGCTTTTCGCTGCCAATCTGTCCACACTCATCGAATATCAGTTATATTATTTTCAGTAATTTTATAATCACTTTCAATTTCAATAACGAATGAAGAAAATTTTAGAATATAAATATTTTTATCACTTTCTGTGAAGTTGTATGGATAATTCAACTCGCCTACGAGCTCAACTTCCTCGCACCACGAACTTGTTTTCGTTCTCATTGGTCAGTTCTTAAAATGTCCACTCAAATCTTCATTGGCTGAACATAATGTGTTGTAATGTCTTTGCTTTTGGTCATTCGCTCTATTTACCATAGAAAACAACACTCGGGCTTTGACATAAAATAAAACTTCCAGAACATGTTTACTGTGCTAAAATCCACATATGAACGAGTCGGGTTGTTGTCAGATTTGGAGGGGACTGACGTTTTCTTCTTCATAAATAGAACCAGTCCTAGATTATCGCCCCCTTCTTTGCTGTCATTTCTAATCGCGTGGGGACTGGGCCACGCACATTTATCGGGGACTTTGCAAGTGTGACCGCGTCACGTGGGTAAAAGGGCTCGTGAAATTTGCGTATCAGACAGGGAGTATGTGACGAACTCGTAATCGCTAATAAGGGCAGTGAAAAATTCGTGATAATGAGCAGTTACAGAAATCTCAAATATGTCTGGAAATGATGACGATATGTATGGATTGGTTAGTGCATTACACGTGTTTTTTTCCATAAGAACCAGTAAATTTAGGCTGAGCCTGAGGTTGTTCAGCTCATACATTTTCTTAAATGTTTGGGCAAATTTGAGCCTAGGTGTTCTTATAAAGTTGTTCTTATAAAAAGAAAAGCGTCTACCTTTACACAGGCATGAACACAATAAGCACAAGAACAAACACAGGCGCAAGATAGCGGGAAAGACAAAGGCTTGTATATCGTGTGTGCGGCGTGTTACGCTCGGGTCTTATGCTAATACTTGTTCACAAGTTTGAAGCAGCCATACAGTTCCAGAGTGTTGTACTGAGCTGCTAACAAAAATGCCAAAACATTCTGCTCGACACTTTGGCAAAGAAAAAAGTGTACGAGGATCGTGTATGTACTTGTTATGTACGATAAACCACAGCAATATTGTGGTAGAACAAGCAAGCGTGTAGCTGCCATGTTGACCCCCTGTGCAACCCTGACCTGTACTGTCCTCCTGAGTCCACAAGGTACGTGCTGTCAGTCTTGATCTGTACATCTGTGGCGTTAGACGGCCTGAAAATCAATTACAAGTAGAAATTATGACACCTTTATAACGCCTTTAATTTTGTAATTGAGCTTTAATATTCAGAAGTAATTTTAATCCCTTCTTAAATAACTTTAGTCCACCTTTCAATAATTAGAAAGATCTATTTGTGTATAAGAATTTTTATCATTGTAAAGCGCCATTGAATCTTCAGAAATGGCGCTATATAAATTTAAGTTTATTATTATTATTATTTATTATTACTTCTCACACACCAATCATGTGTGTAATTCTGCATGAAACTGGGTTTCGGCTACGATAAGTCATTTACAATTTGCTGTCACCTTTAGAAAAAGCGATACATCCACTGAGTGAGAACGATTACTGAATAAGACGAACAAATTACCTACGTACACAAAAAGAAAACTAATCTTGGAAATAATGCTCAACACCAACAAAAAAAACAAATTTAAAAAAAAAAATACAACTTCAATTAAATATCGTGGGGCAACACTACAGTTGTTTGCACAAGCTTCTATCACGAAGGAACCTATTACACCAACCTGTAGTGAATAATGGCTCCATGTGGTCCATAGCCGATGATGCTCACAAAGCTGTACCCCATGTAGTCTCTTTGTTTGCTGAAATTATAAGAAGCGGCACGGAAGATCAGATCAACTAACACTTTGAGGAAAACTATGCAAGCCTACTCAGTGTAATCTAACTAGTCGGGGCGGGGCAAACTGCAATATAAATTCATAAGAAAATGTGGTATCTACAACTTTTGAAGATCTTCAATCAGCTGTCTTTCTAAAACATACTTATTACAAATTTAGACATATGCGTATGAATAGTTTATTTTCCTTTTGGAAAAACTTGTCAAAAAATTTAAGAACTCTATAAATCAAGGAATTCTGTATTATTCCATTGTTTTATGAAAGAAGTCAAAATTATTTTTATTCAAATTCAAGGGTGTGGCATTTAATCCACGATATCCTAGGTTATTACGCTTGTAGCAATGTAAGCGTTATTGGCGTTTCATGAACAGTTTGAACATAAGATGACCTGCAGTATTGAACAGGGAGGGTACCGAAAGGGCCAGTATCAAAGCTGATTTATCGTATTTTCGTACAAACGGCCAGAAATAATTTATATTTGGGTTTTACTATTTTGGAATAGAAAGCAGACTTTGCAAAAGTGACCAAAGGGACGAAATTACTAACATACTTAACTAGTCATTAAATACAGAACACAATATTCAATAATTATAGTTGTCTTGATTTCTGATTAACCCACTACGAAATCACATTTGATGAATCGTAATCCAATTCCATCCGAGCCAACTACACGTTATCCTCGAACCGCTTGTTTAGTTTGGTGTGTAAGACCTTTCTGTCAAATTAAACTGTTTATTTGATGTCATTTGGCTATTTTTCATAGAAAATAGAAAACATGAAATTTCGGTGATTTTGCTTGACACCACGTTTAATGACTTGATGGGAATCAAGGTAAGAGTACGCTGTACGGTTTTATTTGGTTTTTGGTATTTATATGCAATACGTTTTTGCTTACTCCTGTTAAATATATTTGGTGGGCCTAAATTTTCACAACCTTACGAAAAAGTGACATGGGATATTTCTTGGTGAAGATTGCTGACGAAGTATTTGTCGGCAGTGGCACAGGTCGGTACGATACTGCAAATTTGCCTAGTCTGCGTTTTACAAATGTCATTCGAGTTTTGCTCTATTATCTTTTAGCTCACTCTGTGAACAAATCGAGAACTCGATGAATCTGTACTACCGTAACGCATTTCTTTTACCTTTTGAACTCTTCCAGTTTTTGCGAAGAAGACATTTCGGTTAAATCCTTGCGTCCTTTGGGCACCTTGACAAGAGTAGATATAATACCAGACCAGCTTAATAATAATAATAATAATAATAATAATAATAATAATAATAATAATAATAATAACCACTATGATTGTGCTCAAACTCTTCACAACTTGATGTCTAACCAGACTACCCCTAACATTATATACTCTGAAACATTTTGTGTCCATAAGCACCTGCTGAAGTAAGTGCGAAGCTTTAGACAGTCGTTTCAATTCTTAGTTACATGGAGATCCTACGTGGCTCGGCCCTTTATAGTCCAGGCATTATACTGGGTCGACCTAGAACTAATTGCAACAAAAGTTTTTTTTGCAGCATTCACATCATCAGGGTCACCTAAAGAACATATCAAAAGTTTACCAAAATCCACCTTGCGGAAGTTACTTAAAATTGGGTTTTTACAAAAACAGGTTTTTGTACTAGCATGGAAACGAGGCTAAATACAGACTTTCACAGTTTCTACTTATTTTTAATGAAAACATTACTCAAAATCATACAAACACTTAACTGAATGATTTAACACACAGTATCTCATGTTTAAGTCAATTTCGGAATAATTACACATCATCATCAGTCTCACATGCAACTGTCATCCGGCATAACTGGGTTCATTTGTGCAGCTAGTGCTTCTGTACTGACCACAAGCGGCAGAGCACTGGAGGTTGAGTTTCCTGCAGGTGCACCGCAATGTACAACAATCTGTTGAACAGTTACATCGCACCATACGCAGGGGTCTTCAGGTGCTGGTCGCAAACCGGTCATTACAGGGATTACAGCCCCATTCTTCAGCATTCATGTCGTCCACTCTCCCCTTCCACTGATGTACTTGGTAATAAACATGTAGGCTATGGTACACAGCTGCTGCTTTAGTGGATGGCAAGCTCTGTGGCTGGACATAGAAAATACTTGTTACTACTTTCTCACAATAGCACCAGTATCTTAGGCTGTAAAGGTCCTCATCAGGCTTCCCATTATACAGACTGACTACAATCTTCTCACCGGCTGCAGCAATATTCTCTTTGGACGAATATGGTTTGTCAAACATTTTGGATTGCACACGCGGAAGTGCTGACTTGTCAGAAACTTCTTCATAGAGACCCCCTTACCAATTCCATACAAACGCGATGTGTATCACATCCTAAGATGGCATGTATGAACAGGATATTGTTGCACACCTCTTGGCCCAATTGTTTTTGTTTGCACAATAAGGAGATCGGCATCAGCTTAACAGGTCTTTCTCCATAGTGACCTTCATATAATCTAAACTACTGACAACTGCTCCAACTTTACTTCCTGCATGCATCTGGTGTGTCATGTCCTTTGTGTAAGAACTGTTATAGCCATCAAAGACCACAAATGGTTTGCCATACTCCCGCGTTGACCACATATATATTCACAGCACGTATCGCAGATTTGTTTTTCTCTAGACCATGGGATACGGTGAAGTAGCGCGCCACCGTCCAACACGTATCGAACGTCTCCTATTGGACCTGTGACATCAGTGGGCAGCATACAGTGTATTCCAGATAGCATCTGCTAGAACAGGCTTCTGTGGCTGGAGCATCAAAGAGGAATCAGACCTAGCTTTTGGGTAACTGCAGAGTTCGTACTGGAAGACTGTTTCTACATGTATATTGTCTACTAACCGAGTTGCAATAAGAAGACGCTGAAACTGTGGATCCACCTGGACTTTCTGCCCATCGATTTTGCACGCCGGATGACTATTTAGCTAAAGTAATGGCCTAAAAGAGAATTCTGATGCCGACTGACCTGTCATAGATTCCAAAATAGCCGATTTATCTCTCATTTACAGAAGCATCAGCATGAACGCCATTCATGATGTTCCGTGAACATCTGGATTAGGGAAGAAAGGATTCTTATCCGCAAGTACACACAATAACCGCTGTGCATCTTTCATGTCGCGAGCTTGCCTGGTCTTTGACATATCTTTGTTTTGCTCACCTGTGCTGTAGCTGGCACCTGTTAGCTCAAGCAAAACACGATTAATTTCAGCACAGGAAGGCATTGAGAGCAGCCAAGTTGAACGTTGCCATCCAGTCATTCGACGTCCTCTTGTCAGGCCGCCACTTGTATTCAAATTTCTCGTTAGCAACGTTCCATAACCAGATCCGTTGACAGCCCCGCCCACTTCCTATCACTTCTGCGAACAACATGGAAGCCAGCTGCGAAGTCTCTCGATAGACGTCGGGATGTTCATTCTCCAGGTTGTTCATTGACTGCAAGTACAGTTGGACAGACTCCTTGGTGTAGGAGATGTGCCCCGCTGCTGCCAGATATGGGACCATTGCTGACAAGGCTTGCAAATGGAGCTGCCAGTTACCAGTGCGCTCTGCCTTGATGAACATCCAAAGAATATACACCATTCCCATGTACTGTATCCAGAGATTAGCAGCACACAGGAAGAATCCTACAGCGGTTAGACACCAGTGTGCACAGCGCTGTGATAGTGAAAACGAGCACAGCGCTGTGATAGCGAAAACGAGCACAGCGTTGTGACAGTGGTGGCAACTGACAGCACTGTGACAGCGGTGGCACAGCCAGCACTGTGATAGCGATTATAATTGACAGCGCTGTGACAGCGATGTGCACACTAGTGGGACAGCGACGGCAGTCGACAGTGCTGTGACAGCGATGTTGCGATCGTTGTTCCACTAGAGTGCACATCGCTGTCACAGCATTGTCAGTTGCTATCAGTGTGACATTGTTGTCACCATCACTGTGACACTGGTGTCAATCTCAATCGCTGACACACCACTGTCAGATTTTAGCTGTGTACGACAATCCTTCAGTGAATTCTTCTGTTGCTGAATATAGTCTTGTATCATTTTGAGAATTCGCCAGCTGCACTATAACTTCTTGTGTCGAGTTTTGTTTCTTCATCAACTGATCATACAGCACACGCACTTCCTGTAAGTCAGAGTTTTCCGTTCCACCTGACGCAACAGTGTCCTTACCATCGGTAGGATGCGCATCATCAGTTATGATGTCTTGAAGAAGTGGAATAGACACCTCCATGGCTTTGGACAGTAACAGTGCATTCAGAGCTGCATCAACGAGAAGGTGTGCTCGCACAGCCCGTGCCCGCTTATCGCAATTTTTACTAAAGTTGCTGTTTCGATACAAAACGTGTTGTGTGTGCATTTAAAAGCAGATGTTTTGTATGAGATATATTTCATCCAACTTATTCAAAGCCTGATAGTAAAGTCAGCACAAATCGCGGTTTAAAATACTCGAATTAATTCTTTTTAACGATTCAATTTGTCTGCATACGTTATTTGTTTATCATTAAATAAGAACGTGACTAGCATGTGTCCGCTGCACTTTTCCCGGCAAACGAGTGTAAAATGATGAGCAGTCTGCGTACCATGTGAACTACAAGGTGACTTTGAAAGAAAAAGGAATCTATTTCTCAATGAAAATTACATTTTTTTGTTTCCTTTCATGAAAATGTAAGAGTAGCACCTTCTTATACAGTTTGCACTTTGTAGCAAATCTGGAAATTTTAAATAAATGCTCCAAAATGTCTCGATAGCAGTGGACTAACTCTTATTTATTTGTTTCAACTTCAGCAAATTTATTTCGATTATGAAGCTTTGGCATTTCGTTTATTGTTAAAAGCAATCGTAAAATTTAACTAAATGGACAGATAATATCATGGTTTGTGAAGTTTTTGTTTTGCTTCAGGTGTTTTCCACACATTTTCGTTTTCATTTCCCTAAAATACATTCAAAGTTTTGGAATTTCGCGCCATTTACGTTGTTCGAGAGAGAGAAAAGTACAACTGTGGACGTTTTGGTTCGGTTTCTTTGTAAACTTATTTAGGTATGTGTTAAATATTAATTTAAAGGAAACATACTGACTTGGACACAGCAATATCAACATGAACACTGACATATTGAAAACCAACTTTCTGTTTAAAACCGTAGCGACAGAAGAGATGTAGACTTGCGAGACAAGCCTTGCAAGCATAATACAATTGAGGGGACTGGGTCCATGTTAATCTATACCTCTTCGGAAAAAGTTTTAGAAATCCAGTTCAAGAAAAGAAATATTTATATCTAGAAATAAAAAAAATTCTTCACTAGCAAAAATTAAGGAGGCAACTGTCTTCAGCATTGCCCTTTGCCAGCTGCGCGGTTTTGCTTCTCCTTAACTTTTCACTTTTTAAATTCACTTCAGTCCAGCTACATCAGAAGTCTATACATACACAAGCCCAAAATTCTAACAAAAATGTTTTCAATTGCTCAAGCAACCATTTTCAAACAGCTAAATAATGCTTACTAAACGTTTCTTCTCTGAAAATCCCCGCTTTAAAGCCAAGAAAAGGAAATATTACTTAGAGCCTCGCTTCCATGTTGGTATTTTACGGACTTGAAATGTGCTCACATAAACTGCAAATTTAACCATTTTCCCCAAAGCCGATTCTGGTAAACTTTTGATATGTCATAGAGAACATATTTCGGCTTCGGAATCCGCTAAAAAAGCTTTTGTTGCAATTAGTTCTAGGTTGACCCCTTTTTTCCGCTAAAATGCCTGGACTAATAGTCAAGATTTTCCTATAAGAATTTTGTTGCTGTTAATATACTGTAATACATGTATTTCAAATCTATTCCAGAGTCATAGTTAGGGAGTTTTACATCAGGGTTTTACGTCTTTTCAGATGATGAAGTGGACACATTTACATGGCTGGAATACCTTGAGACATCTGGTACCACTGCAGCTGCCCCTGAACTATTCAAGAAGGTCAGTAATAATTAAGCTTGTTAATGCAAATATTTGTATATGATGGAATTGATTGCATCCTTAAATAATTAAGGCTCTTTCCACTCTTCAAGATCCACCAGACCAATTCAAAACACCATTTGTTACTAAAACAGGCCTTCTACATGTATGCTTCTGTGGTAAAATTATGCTCGTAGATTCAAGGTTTTGAGTTGAGTTCCGGCCTAGAACAAAATCACTTTCTAGAGATTCATGTGACAAATATCAAAATCTGTTTCTAATCTGGAACAATCTTCCATTTCTTGTGCAGTGTACATATCAGAGGATGTACTCTAGAAGTATAATTGAAGAATTTTATTTAGATTGCCTTGTACCATTGAAAACTATTTTATTTAAACAATAAATATTTTGATCAGTATGAATTCCACAAGTAGAAGTTAGAGAGATATTTTATAACTATGGTACGTAGACAAACAAAGAACCTGACTGTCAAATCATGTTCACAAGACATATATAGTCACCAGTAAACCAAAAGGGGGCAGATCTTTTTAGTTTTAGCTCTACTGTATGGGGGGGAATGCTCCTGATTAGCTCATGCCAAGTCACACACAATGGCTCTTGATACAAATACCTTTGACTCTGACACATGTGCACATAACCGTGAACTTGCACTTTCAATGGAAAGTTTGAGGTCAACCAAATGAACAGAGTCACTGTACCACAACAAAATATTCCCAGTTTTATTTGATTTTCTAATATTATTTTAATTATTTGAACCCGGTATCTATTTAGGACCCGGCATTTAATCGAGTAACTTCAGTATGTAGATTATACTGGTAAGGAGAAGTTAGCAACAGTGTAGTACTGCATTAATTTCTCATGTTTGGAGCTGAAAGGGTACAGCCCCACATGTCTTTATTATTCTTATTTCTATAATGTAGCGGCCTTCGCCCAGTTTCAAACACATGATGAAGCTTGAGGCAGTAGACAAACGGAATCCCTCTCTGGTACGGGCTGCCACCATAGCCAATGTTCAGGACTACAAAGTGAGAGTTCATTATGATGGATGGGATGACATTTATGATGAGTGGTTTGATGCAGATTCAGCTGACCTACACCCAGTGGGATGGTGTGAAAAAACTGGTCACCCCCTGGAACCCCCTCTTAGTAAGTAGTGTCCTAGATACATGTATCATGCAGTTTAAACTATTTAAACCAGTGCCGCTGAATTGGAAATTCCTGTCTAAATAGTGAATAAGAAGGAAGGAAGGAGGGAAGGAAGGAAGGAAGAAAGAAAGAAAGAAAGAAAGAAACTGAGTGAGAAACTGAGAAAATAGAGAAACCGAGTGGGTATACTCAGTTTCATTTTTGAGTCAATCACATGTATTTATGTGGATGTTCTGAAACATGTTTTGTTTTGTAATTCAAATATTGCTGTGAATCCATTTGGTCTATCTAATGGAGAAATGAGCTTGGTAAACCCCCTCCCTGCATGTATGCTGCGACACCTAAATATGCATTAACAGACACATGTCAATGAAGGAAGGAGGGAGGGAGG
>JAOBYG010011679.1:0-12892 GCA_025403545.1 Epizoanthus stellaris | reverse complement strand
TGGAGCCGATCCTGATGGTCTCGGCACGCGACCGCGTCGCCGACGCCGTCAAAGGACTCGACGCTGGCGCCGATGACTACATCACCAAGCCTTTCGATCTCGATATGTTGCTCGCCAAAGTGCGCGGCACGTTACGACGTCAGGTCTGGGGCCGGGCTGGCAACGGCCACGATCGAAAGTCCCAGCGAGAGGAATCGATGCGCTACGGCGAGTGGCAGATCGACTTCCAGGCCTTCACCGCCCGTCATCCCGACGGTCGCGAATTCGAGCTCTCGCCGAAGGAGCTCGGCATGCTGCGCCTCTTCGCCAGTCGGCCCGGGGAAGTGATTTCTCGAGAAACTTTCCTCGAAGAAGTTTGGGAAATGCCGGGCTCTCTCGAAACCCGCACGGTGGATAATTTCATCCGTAAGCTGCGTCAGGCCCTCGAAGACCTGCCTTCGAATCCGCGCCATATTCTCTCAATTCGCGGTGCCGGCTATCGATTCGTGCCCTGAGGCGAACCCGAGTTGAGGAGACTCAGCCGCGCCAGACGCCCGCGGACTGTGACCTGTCGATGACCGAGAAAAGACCTCCTGATGGTGGCAAATAGGAGCGGCCGAATGATGTCCTATGGGTCCGCGCTCGACGTCTCTTCGCTTCTCTTCCGGAGCGATGGCGGCGGGTGGCGACGGAGGACCCATGATCGAATTCGACGAAGCCATCAACGAAAAAGTCAACTGGTTGCGCGCCGTGCCATTCGTCGGCGTCCATATCGCCGCGGTCGTCGGTATCTTCCTGGTACCGCCGACTCTTGATCTGGTGCTCCTTGCCGTGGCGCTTTATGCCATTCGCATGTGGGGCATCGTCGTTGGCTACCATCGCTATTTCTCTCATCGCAGTTTCAAGACCAGCCGCTTCTTTCAAAGCGTACTGGCGATCGTCGGCCTGGCTTCGGTGCAAAAAGGCCCGCTCTGGTGGGCGGCTCATCACCGGCACCATCATCGCCATTCCGATCAAGATCCCGATCTACATTCGCCGACGCTCCGGGGCTTTTTCTGGTCCCACCTCGGCTGGATTCTTTGTGATAAATACCAGGCCACCGAGCACCATAAGATCCGCGACTTCATGAAATACCCGGAGCTGCGTTGGCTCGACAAGCACTACATCCTGGTGCCGGTCGCGCTCGGCGCCGGACTCTGGTTCTTCGCCGGCTTCGAGGCCTTCATGTGGGGCGGCTTGATCTCGACCGTGGCGCTCTGGCATGGCACTTTCACTATCAATTCGCTGGCTCACGTCTTCGGCAATCGTCGCTTCGCCACCAACGACACCAGCCGCAACAATCTCCTACTCTCGCTGATCACCCTCGGCGAAGGCTGGCATAACAACCACCACTATTACCCTGGCTCAGCTCGTCAGGGCTTCTATTGGTGGGAAATCGACCTCGGCTATTACTCGCTGAAATTCCTCGAGCTATGCCGAATCGTCTGGGACGTCCGTGGCGTGCCGGAGCGCGTGCTCGCCAAAGGACGTCGAAAACAAGAAGCAGCGGTGCTGAGCGCCAAAGCAGTAGCCGGCGCCTAGCTGGCTGGATCGGGCTCGATTCAGGCGTTGTCGTCGATCTCTGCCATCGAGTGATCGAAGCAAATCGGACACAGTCCATGGGAGAAGAGGGCTCCGGAACGGCTCGAGACATAGGCCTCGACTTCCTGCCAATAACCTTCATCGTCACGGATCTTCTTGCACGACGCACAAATCGGCAGCAGGCGGCCGAGTCTTTGGACCTGCCGGCGTTGCCTCTCGTAGATCCATCCGAGACCGCTCAGCACCAGGGCGCCATAGATCAAGTAGGCGAAGGTGCTGCGCCACCATGGCGGTCGGACGCGCACGGCCAAGATCGCTGGCTCGCCCCACGACTTGCCGTCCAGACTCGCTTCCACACGGAAAGAAAAACGCCCCGGCGGCAGGTTCGAATAACGGGCGAGGCGCTCGGCGGCGTCGGTTTCCACCCAATCGCGGTCGAAGCCGTCGAGGCGATAGCGGAAGATCTGCCGCTCCGGAGAGCCGAAATCAAGCGCCGTAAAGCCAAATGAGACCACCCGATCGCGGTGGCTGAGCTCGATCGACGCTGTGCGGTGCAAGGCTCTGCTGAGCGGTGAGCTCGGATCTTCGGGTCGCAAGCCGACGCGCCGATGCACGATCTCGAGCCAGGTCAAGGCAGCCTTGGGGGCAGAGAATTCAGCTGCCACGGCCTCCGGGCTGAAAGAGACGAGGCCATTCTTCGAGCCAAACCAAAGGCGCTCGTTGCCGGCGTGGGACGCCTTGGTGACAAAGCCGAGCGGCGGTACACCCGCCGCCACGTCGAAACTCCGTACGACTCCAGATTCGAGATCGATGCGGTCAATCGCCGCCTCGCTGGTGACCCAGACTACACCTGGCTCCGCCGGAACGATGGCTTTGAGGGCATTCGACGAGAGCCCGTCGGCCACGGTCCAGCGCCTCATCACCCCTTGGACTCGGTCAAGGGAGATAAGACCAGCTCCGAGAGTGGTCAGCAGAAGCGAGTCTTCATCAAGCAGCAGGAGCGAAGAGACCACACCATGGCCGAGGGCCGCTTCGTCCCACAGCCGCAAAGTTCCGGATTCGAAGTCGAGATGGCCCAAACCGGTGCCGTCGAAGCCAATCCAGAGATCCCCCGCGATATTCTCTTGGAGCGCCAGAACCGGAGCCGGCATCAAATGCCCCGACGGATGCCAGGTCGGCTCAGGCTGCTGCTCGATATAGCCGAGTTGGTCCAATGTCGCGGCCCAAAGCCTACCAGTGGACGCCTGGTGAACACTCAACACTCGGCCGAGGGGTATCTCTTCGGCCGCGACACTGGTGAAGACTCCAGCTGCAGAAAGACGATCGAGGCCCGTTTCGTGGGCAATCCAAAGGTCGCCGAAGCCATCGACTTCGAGATCCCAAATATGGCCACTCCGGGGCCCACCCGGCCCCGGAGAGAAGATCTCGCGCGGTCTGCGGGAGGCGTCGAGACGTTGGAGACCAGCGCCAAAATATCCAACCCACACATCGCCACTGTCGGTAGATTCCGCGACGCTCAGCACATGATTCGACGCCAAGCTCGAGGGGAGCAGTGGATGGCTCCGCAACAGCTCGAACCCGACCCCGCGCGGATCCAAACGATCCAAACCGTGGGAAACTCCGCCGAACCACAAGACGCCTTGCTGGTCCTCGAACATCGAGAGATAGCTTGAATCTGCCGGGCGCCCAGGGAGCTGTCGATCAGGGCGATGGAGCGCGAGTCGGCTACCATCCGAGCTCACCGCCACCAGGCCGGGCTGCAGCACCTCGCCAAGATTCTCTTTTGAGAGCCAAAGTGTCCCCTGCCGATCAACCCTACAGCTGAGGGCACCGGACCTGGCCCAACCAGCGACCTCAAGAGGTCGCACCTTACGAGTCAGCGGATCCAGTCGAGCAAAGCCACTTTCGATGACCAGGATGATGTCGCCATCGGCATCCGCGCAAAGCGTCGACAAGGGGCCGATGCTTTCGTGCTGCTCGAGTTCAGGAGCGCCCGGGCGCCAAGAATACAGCCCACTCGCAGCGGCCACCCAAAGCTCGCCATCGCGCCCTAGTGCAAAATTCAAGACTTTCGGAGCACACGGCTCGCCAGGCAGGAGTTGCACTGCCTTTGATTCTGGTCGGAGGTGGTAAAGGCCGAAGCCGCCACCGAAAAAAACTTCTCCGCTTTCGAGCTCGACGATCGCCTCGGTACTACGCGAGCAGCCAGGGTCCATATCAGCGGCGACCGGCATCGATCGCTCACGCTCCGGATCAAACCGCATCAACATGCCGGAATGAGTACCGAGCCAGATGCCGCCATCTGCCGCGGCGTGAATCGCCGTGATGTAGCCGTCGGGTAACGCGCTATGACCACCCCCATCACCGCCAAAAACCCGAAACTCGTGACCATCGAAGCGGCCGAGGCCGTTCTGGGTGCCAACCCATAGGAACCCGTCGCGATCTTGGTCGATGGCGAAAACCCGAGGATTCGGCAGCCCATCAGCGATCGAGAGATTGCGAAACCGACCTGCCACCGCACGTTCGTTGGCCGCCGAGTCGATGGCTTTCCGCTCCGCGCCTATTCGGCCCGCGCTCATCCACTCCGTGCTCTTCTGGTCCTGAGCGCCCAGCGGCCAGGCGACGAGCAGGCCAAGGCCGACGAGAACCAGCCCTCGCCAGCCTCTCATATCGAGCATTCTTGGATTTGAAAGCGCTCTTCGAGCGGGATCTGATGGCGGCGACGCGGCATGAGGCCAGAGATTCTAACCTCAGGGCCCGCGCTGCGTCATTCAGAATGGGTCATTCAGAATGGGTCATTCAGAATGGGTCATTCAGAATGGGTCATTCAGAATGGGTCATTCAGGCCCGTCTATTCAAGCTCCTGACGCAGCCATGCCCGCGCGCGGCGCCAAAGCCTCTCGGCAGCACGCTCAGAAATCTCCGGAGTCTCTGCGATTTCGAGCTCGCCGAGGCCGCCAAAGAGAGCATCTCGACACTCTAGATGCATCCGCATATCGAGCTCGCCAAGGCATATCAGGCGGCCGGGCCGCGGCCGGTCGCAGCGCCAGCGATATTTTTGAAGAATTTCGCGAAATGCCGTGGTCGGATACTGCCGATCACGCTCGGATGTAGCTTCTTCAATGTTCGCAGCAGAACGTCTTCATAGAGCCGGACTCTCTTCCAACGCTCTTCACTCACCCCGGAGGCGAGGCCACGCTGGGCATGTTCGAGCCGCCGCCTCGCCCGCTGATCCCCCGCGATGACCAAACCGCGCGCGGCGAAGAAAGGGATCAGCTCGATACGCTCCAGGCGATCGGCTGAGAAATCCGCCCGCAGAGCAAAGGAGCTGCGCGTTCTGGCATTCTGGCGAATCGCCAAGCGGCCGTCGATTTCGAGGTCGGTGGTGAGTGCATTACCGAGGTTATAGGCGATCACTCCGCCGCCGTAGGACTCGACTCCTTGCACCACATGGGCGTGGTGGCCAATCACCAAGCAGGCACCGGCATCGACCATCTGCCGTGCCAATCGAATCTGCGCCGGTGCGGGCAGATGGCAGTATTCAACGCCCCAATGCACGGAGACGAGCACGTGGTCGACATCATCACGCAGCTCGACGATCTGACGGATCGCCGCTTTATTCTCGAGCCGATGAACGCCATAGCTGGCCGGGCCAGCGATATGGGAAGGCCGCGTCTCTAAATCGGTGAAGGCGAGAAAGCCAAACCGCAAGCCGGCGCGTTCGAGAATCACCTTGCGAGCGGCCCGCTCTTGATCCTCACCAGCGCCCAGGTAGGCGATACCCAGACGCTCGAGCATGCCGCGGGTTTCGAGAAAACCACCCAAGCAGGCGTCGAATGTATGATTATTCGCCAGGCTGGCGACATCGACTCCCAAGGCGCGGAGTGAGCTTTCCAGCGTGCTCGGCAGACCGATCAAGCGCGGCTGCTTGCTGATCGTTTCGCCATCGCCGGGTGTCGTCGCTTCGAGATTGGCGAAGACGAGGTCGGCGTCGGCAAGCGGCTCCAAGGCACAGAGAGCGGTGGCGATCTGAGAGCCGATTTGCGCCTCATCCCATTCGCCAGCAAGCATCAAATCGCCGAAAGCGGCGAGCGTCACAACCGACGAAGCGGATCGCTCGCTCGGTATGTCGCGAATTGAGATTTCAACTTTTTCACTCACGCGAGAAAGCTTAGCAGCCTGCCGCAAGAGGCGAACCCCGCCTTGATCGGCCCTCGCCGCTCGATGATAATCCTTGGAAGATTCGTCTCGAGCTTTCTCTTCGAACGCCTCGTCGACCGCCCCGTCGGCGTCGGCGAGAGCCGGAGGTCCCGGGTGCATATCGCCTACCTGCATTACCTTTACGGTCGCTCTACGGCAAGGCTCCATGTGGAGCAATTCGCCGCGGCAGCGCGACAGATCGGCCATCGCGTGGATGTGCACGCCATGAACCTGGCGCCGCCGCCGGCCGCAGCCGGCGGCCCCAGCACGCCGGTGTCGTGGCGCTTGAAGCTCCGTTCGGCGCTCAAGAAACGCTTCAGCCGCTACCTCCACGATCCCAAGGAGCTCTATTGGAATTGGCGCTATTGGCGCAAGGAGAAGGCCCTTCTGGCACCGGATCCGCCCGCTGCGCTGCTGGTGCGAAGCCAAGGTCTGGCCTTTTCCTGCGTGCCGGTGGCGCGGCATTTCAAGATTCCCTTGATCCTCGAGGTCAATGCGCCGACCGAGGAGCTAACGCGCTATATCGACCGCTACGTGCATTGGGCGGCGCTACGGCGTTGCCTTGGCGCCTATAAGTTGAGACAAGCCGACGCCGTTGTCGTGGTTTCGAGCGCGTTGCGGGATTATTACGTCGAGAGACTCGGACTCGATCCCGAAAAAATCATCGTTGCGCCGAATGGTGCCGATGTCGATATCTTTCGCCCCGACGTCGAGCCCGATGTCGATTTCCCGAAAGTCCCGGATGCACCGTGGATCGGCTACGTCGGCTCTTTCCAGAAATGGCATGACCTCGACCTACTCGGCTCGATGGTGCGTCGTATCGGCGCCCAGCGCCAATCAGCGAGATTCCTGATGGTCGGCGCCGGAGCGGGCGCTGAGGATGTGCGCCGCGCCGCCGAACTTTCTCCCGAGCGTCTTTTTTTCACTGGCCGAGTGGAGCACTCACGGGTGCCAGCTTTGGTTTCGAGTCTCGATATTGGCGTGCTCGCCGAAGCGGCGCCTTATCAATGCCCGCTCAAGGTCATCGAGTGGATGGCGGCCGGCAAGGCGATCGTGGCCCCGGCCTACCAGCCTCTACGCGACCTGATCGACGATGGCGTGCACGGCGTGCTCTTCGAGCCCGGCGATCTCGACGCCCTGGTCGAAGCCGTCCTGGGCTTGATCGATGATCCGGCGCGCCGCGAAGCCCTCGGTGCCGCGGCCGCTCAGCGTGCCCATTCAACCCTCTCGTGGCGCGATAATGCCCGGCTGGTGGTCGGCGCTTGTGAGCGCGCCATCGAAGCCCGGCAATAAGCGAGCGGCGCATCGATGAGCCAGCCGCGCAACTTCAAGAGAATCGCTGCCCGCACTGTCGCGACCATCGCCGGCCTGTGCGGCGTCACGACGCTATTACGCCGCCGCCGACGCAGCGCCGGAGATTTCCGGGTTTTCATTCTCGAGTACCACGGCGTCGATGCTCAGGATCGGGAATCGGAAGGCACGATCAGCCAGTCGCGCTTCCGCCACCACGTCACCTGGCTGAAACGCCGGTTCAAGATCACTTCCGTCGCCACGGCGGCCCGCGCCCTCAGCGCCGATCGGCTCGAAGAGGATCTGGTTGTGCTCACTTTCGACGACGGCTACCTCAATAACGTCGAAGGTGCGTGGCCGGTGCTGCGCGAGCTCGACGTGACAGCCACCATCTACCTGACAACGGCATTCCTCGACGGCGAAGAGCTCTGGTTCGATGTCGCCCGCCGAGCGCTTCAGGCCGCGGAGAAAGCAGCCGGCGGCTCCCCGGCTTCAGAAGTCACGACGCGACTTGCCCAGGCCCTCGACGGCTGGCCGTCGCGGCTCGGCCTCGAGCCCGCCATGCGTCGACTCAAGAACCTACCGGCCGCACAGCGCTTGAGCGTCGTCGACGACCTGCGCCGCTGCAGGCTCGAGCTCAGCGAGAGCGCCCGTGCGATGAGCTGGCATCAAGCGCGGCAGCTACGCGACGGCGGCATCGAGCTCGGCGCCCATACCCTCAACCATCCGATCCTCTCGCGCCTCGACGACGACACCCAAGAAGCCGAGATCGGCAGCAGCCAGAGACGGATTCAGGAAGAGCTCGGCGCTAAACCGTCTACTTTCGCCATGCCCAACGGCGCCGCCGCCGATTACAACCCGGCGACTCTCGAGATCCTGGGTCGCCTGGGATTCCAAGCCGCGTGCACAACCCGTCGCGGCTCGAATGCCCCGGGTTGCAATCTTCTCGAGCTGCGGCGTCTCGGTGTCGGCAGCGATTCGATCCACATGCTCTCGGCCCGACTCGCCGGGCTTTTCGACGAAGGTATTCGCCGCCTTCTACCCTTTGCCTAAAAGAGTTAATTAGCCCCGCTCTTCTTCGAGCTTGAACAGCGTTTTTTCAGTGCCGTCGAGCCGGCGTAGACGCAATTTCTTTCGCCCTTCATCCCGCTCGAGAAAAACCCGGGCGCCGAGGTAGGCATCGTCGATGAGAACGTATTGATCGGCTGAAAATCGCAGGCGGATCTCCTGCAAGCCACGGTGCAGCATCGCCACGCCCTGGCGGCGTCCGAGCGACCAACCGGCTTGGTAGTCGCCGAAATAGGGTGCGAGCTGGGCGATCGGCGCCGGTCGCAGGTCTTCTCCGAGGCGCTCGAGGCTGCTCAAGAAGCGCTCGTGATCGAGACGGTGACTGACCGTTCCCGCGCGCTCGAGCAGCCGAGCCAAAAATCCATCACGCACCTCGCGCGCGAAAGCTCGCCCACCGTGGATAGCGTCCAGGTTGGCGAGCACGACGAGACCGACACCGCGTTCGGGCAATAGCCCGATCAAAGCGGCATAGCCATCGATGCCTCCTTCGGCACCGAGCCACTGAAGACCGGCGCCGAGCTCGGCTGTTCGCCAGCCGGCGCCAGTGCCGCAGCAGCGCTCCGCCATCGGCGCGCTGCCCTGTGGCATTTCAGTCGCGAGAATCGGCAATCGACTGCTGGCCAGATTGGTCCCCGAGGCGACGCGTTTGCCGGATTGTGCGATGCCTTCTTGTAGATGCACGCTCAGAAAACGTCCGAGGTCCGCAGCCGTCGAGGCAACGCCCGAAGACGGCACACCACTCGGTGACGGGTAGTCGATAGCTTCAATCGAGCCCGCCAAATTCCGAATATGGGGCGACGCGAAATCCTCGACCAACGCCGGCAATTGATCAGCCACGGCCGTGCGCACCATGCCCGCGGGCCCGACCAGACGTTCCTGAAGAGCCTGGCGAAAAATGCTGGCACGATCACCATGACCTTCACCGTCTCGGGCCCTGACTCCTGAGGCCTCGAGGCAACGGTAAATCAGAGCCGCATAAGCATCCATGCCGCCTTCGAGCGTCACGCTTTCACCAGCGAGAGTGGCACGCGCCAGCAGACCGCCCAGGCTCTCATCCGGGATCGGGCTCGGGGTCGCGCCAACTCCGGAGGCGGGCGACCAGGCGATTTCACCGCGGCCGGCTAGTGCCTCGCTGAAAGCAATGACATCAGGACCATCAGGCAACTCGGCTTGCCAGTCAAGCCGCTGGTCATCAACCAGAGTGGCGAGCAGGCTCGAAGCCAGGGTTCGGGTCAGGGTACCTATGCGGAAGAGGCTGTCCTCGGAGAGAGTTTGCCCGCCTTCCTCATCTTGCCCACCCCTAGCCGTCGACTTGCCGAAGCCCTGGGAGAAGACCAGATGATCTTCATAGACTGCGGCGACGACCGCGCCTGGCACCTGATAACGGCCTAGGGCCTGGCGAATCTCGACATCGAAACCGTCGAGTCGCGAGCGCTCAAAGGCCGGTGGCTGCTCAGCCGCAGGCGGCGCCGCGACTTCTGCCAGATCGATACAGCCGAGAAGGGCCGCAACCCATGAAAAAAGAAAAAGAGCACGCATGATCACCACTGATCGCGACGATTTCGGGAGGCTTTGAGGGCGCGACTTCATAATGAAGGACCGATTAGGAATCCAGCTGAGCATGTGAAAGTCGAGAGTAGGGAATCGACCGTACGCAATCACCCGTACGCATCGCAGACGGCTGATTATGACAAGGAGTCGCGCCCTCGCCAAGGCCGCCGAGCAAAGCCTCGGCAGCGCGCCGCCTCGAATCGCCTAAACCCTTCACATACAATATTTACCAATTTCGTCGACGTTCCGCTTTGAAGCCTTAAAAGGAAATATCTCTATATGACTCTTTCTATTGCTTTGGAGAAAACAAAGCCCAATCCTCAACGCCGCGAATCTCAGCTCCGCGCAACCACACAGCGGCGAAATCTCAGTAGGGTGAATAGCCAAGGCGGCGCAACTTCGGAAAACAGCGCAGCTCGGATGAATCGTCCGGCTGGTAAACTCGAAGCGATGACGAAGAACGAGCTTGAAGGCACCCTTGCAACCACCGACGATATCGACCTGCGGTGGCGGGCCTGGCTACCTTCGGGCCAGCCAAAAGCGATTTTCTTCTTCGTCCCTGGCCTCTTCGAGCATTCAGCCCGCTACCGCGTTGCAGCAGACTATCTAAGCGGCCTGGGCTTTGCCTGCTGGGCTTTAGACCTGCGCGGCCACGGTGAATCGGCAGGTCGCCGGGTCCACGTCCAGCACTTCGATGATTATTCTCGCGATATCGAAGCCGTGATGCGCGAGGCTCTCGAGCATCACCCCGCGACCCCGGTGATCCTCTTCGGCCATTCGATGGGCGGTGTCGTCGCCATCCGCTACGCGCTGGACCACGGCGAGCAGCTCCACGGTTTGGTGCTCTCTGCCCCGGGGCTCGAGCCTCATGCCGATTCCAAGCCACCTCAATGGCTCGCTGCTCTCGGCCGAGTGATTTCCCGCATCGCGCCACGGCTCTTGATCGATGCCAACCTCAATGCGGAATTCATCAGCCGCCAGGAGCAAGTCGTGACCGACTACCGAGCTGACCCGCTGATCGGCAGCAAGGTCACGGCGCGTTGGTTCACGGCCTATGAAGCGGCCCAAGATGATGCCTTCACCAGAGCGCCATCGCTGCGCGTGCCTACCCTGCTCCTGCTCGCCGGCGGTGATCGGTTGGTCGAGCCGGCGGCCGCTACGCGCTGGGCGAGAAGACTGCGCGCCGAAGCCGTGACGGTCAAGACCTGGAAGGACTGCTATCACGAGCTTCTCAATGAGGCCGAGAGCCTGGAAGTGCTGCGAGAGATCGAGTCCTGGCTCGATCAGCACGTGCCGAAGGACATTCCGGAAGGTGTGGCATGACCCGGCAGAATACGCCGATTTTCGTGATCTATCTGATCTACCTAGCAGCGCTCGCCATGACCAGCGCGCTGCTGGTTTTTTGGGTGCTCGTCGTGCAGCGCTTCACGCTCGAAATCAATCAGCTGGTATCGCGATTGGGAGTCGAGTGGAGCCACTTCCACTGGTTCATCGGCTCGACCGGCGCGGTATTGATCTTCCTGGTCTCGATCGCCTTGACCTATCTGCTCGCCATCACGCTTTCCGAGCGGAGATATCGAGTCAAGCAGGATTATTTTCTCTCCTCTTTGACCCATGAGCTCAAATCGCCGCTGGCCGCGATCCAACTTCACGCCCAGACTCTCGAGCCGGGCGACCTCGAAGCCAACGAAGTGAGCGAGCTTTCAGGGGTCATCGTCAAGGAGAGTCAACGCATCGGCAAATTGGTCGACCACCTGCTCGAATCGAGTCGCCTGGCGGCCGGCGCCGCGGGTGGCCAATTGCAGCCGATCGACCTCCAGAGCTTCTTTGACGACTACCAGGTCGTGGTTCGCTCGCGCTTTGATCTACGAGAGATCGACCTGCGATTCGAGATCCGGACCCACGCCGTGGTGATGGCGACCAGCGAGACGCTGCATCGCGTGATGGACAATTTGATCGATAACGCGCTCCGCTTCACCGAAGCCGGCGGCGAGATCCTCTGCACGGTCAGGGACCGCCTTGATGACGCCGAGATCGTGGTCGCCGATACCGGTATCGGCATTCCAAAAACCGAGCTCACGAAGATCTTCGATCGCTTTCACCGCCTGCAGCGCGAGATCGACAACCGGCGCAAAGGCACCGGCTTGGGCCTCGCCATCGTGCGCGGTCTGGTGATGGAGATGCGAGGCCGAATTCGCGCCTTCTCCGGTGACGGTGAGCCCGGTACACGCTTCGAGATCCACCTACCTCACGCCGCTGAGGGACGCAGCAACCAGGGCGGGGAGCGCAGATCATGATGCCCGCCGGCACCGGCGAGAGGCCGGCACGAATCTTGGTGGTGGAAGATGAGGAAGCCATCGCTCAAGG
Source organism: Epizoanthus stellaris (assembly GCA_025403545.1). NCBI lineage: Eukaryota > Metazoa > Cnidaria > Anthozoa > Zoantharia > Epizoanthidae > Epizoanthus > Epizoanthus stellaris. The sequence continues at coordinate 856 of JAOBYG010011679.1, read as the reverse complement.
TCTGGTCTTCAATCTGCGCCGCAAAGGCCACCACGTCGAGCTTGAAGGTGATGGTTTACGCGCACTGGATCTGGCCAGAAGAGGCCCGTGGGACCTGATCGTGCTCGACGTGCAGCTGCCGAAAATGGACGGCTTCCGCATCTGCCAGCAGCTGCGCGCCGACGGCATCTTCACCGCGATCTTGATTCTCACCGCCCGGGATCAGCCCGATGATGTGGTTTTCGGCCTCAAGAATGGCGCCGATGACTATATGGTCAAGCCCTTTGACTTGGCCGAATTCCTGGCCCGCGTCGAAGGACTGCTACGGCGCGCGGCCTGGGCGCATAACGAACCGGGCGAAGCCAATACCGCGCCCTCCCCGGCCGCCGACACAGCCGACGCGCGCTACCATTTCGGCGACTTTTGGATCGACTTCAAGACCTGGGAAGCGAAGACCCGGGACGGCGTCGTCGAGCTCTCGCGCAAGGAGCTTTCCGTGCTCAAGATCTTCGCCGAGAAACCCAATCAAGTGATCACCCGCCGCGAGCTACTCGAAAGGGTCTGGGAGCTGCCCAACCACCCCAATACCCGAGTGGTCGATAATGTGATCGTGGCGCTGCGCAAGGCCTTCGAGGAAAGCTCGTGGCGTCCCCGCCACATCCATAGCGTGCGCGGTGTCGGCTATCGCTTCGTGCCCTGAGTCTCATCGATAAAAAAAGCTGAGGCTTCTCGCGACGAGGCCGGAGTGAGATTTCGCTGGCAGCGAGCATTTGCTGGCTATTTCTGCGACCTTCCGCGTCCCGCCGCGCCGTCCTGGTGCACTTCATTCCCTAAGGACCCCGGGTACGCCTCGGTCGCGCGCCTCGCGAGCGAGGCG
>JAOBYG010011568.1:0-12897 GCA_025403545.1 Epizoanthus stellaris | reverse complement strand
AAATGCTTGATATCCACCTCCCCTGATATAAACAATTGACAATGATCGGCTAAGTGTATTGAAAACCACCATCGCCCGCAAAAAGTAAACATAGATGATAGAAGCAAACATATTTTTTAAAAATATTTGGTTCTTTGCTTATCATCGATTATCTGCTCAGTGAGTTTGCAAAAGTTTGTCGTGAGCCACCAACGCGACACTTATAAATTATATAAACATCACAGCGACTGCATTTTGAAATATAAACTGCTTCTTGCATTGAATTGGCGACTTTGTGTCTCAGTAGTCAGTCTGTCAGAACTTTGAAATGAGCACACATGGCAAGTAATTCCCGAGATGACAAAACCCAATAAAAGCTAGATCGATGAGACCCGAGCCATGTTTCTTGCATTTATCACTTGATGGTTTCTCTTGAAGATAAATTCTTTTTTAAAATTTTAAAACACTCTAGTAGTCTAGAGAAATCCAACTCAAAATTGTCTAAATCTGAAAGCAAATCGCGACCGGATAACTTGGCTGAGAAAGGAGTTGTTAGCATTATTCAAGGAATTAATTTTAACAAGCAGAATGACAAATTGATTTCAGTCGCACTGCCCTGTAATTTCCTGTCGGATTAATCTACATTATTTGAATAACAAATTATTGAACTTAAAGAAAAGTACATGCTTCAAACAAAAGGTTTTGCACTCGCCATTTATGCGCAGTTTACACATATGCATAATTCATGAACTCGCCAAATATGTGTGCATAATTATATGCGCAACTCGTGCGTGCACGACGCATAATGTGTGTGTGAGGTAAAATAACTCGCAAGCGGTACTGTAGGTTATGTATGGGAGTACCCCCAGGGAATTTTCTCAAAAGTGAACTGGGGCAACACATGTATGCATATAGCCAAATTTACAATATAACTTAAATACTATTCACATAGTCATTATGAGTGACTTTAATTAGTATTAGTTGATTATCAACTTGCACAAGTCGGAAACAAACAACTCTATATATAATTATATACATGCCTGGATAAAATTAATATCAAATTTCAGGATGAAAATGTCCTGGGCTGGGGAAATCCCATACATTGAGTATATGGGTATGTGCCGCCCAATGGGGTATGGTTTTTGAGGGGGTATCATTTCTTGCATTTTTGGTGCAAGAAATGGCCTCCTCTAGAATGGGGTAGTGATTTATGGCAAATTTGGCACTTTTGGACCCTGGAAAATAAAAATTTTCTTTAAAACAGAATATCAAAATCAAATAAATTACTCTACAACAATGTTGAAAATTTGTGGGTCGGGCGTCACATCCCTACCCAAAACTGGTGTGAGTACCCCCTGGGGAAAATGTGATCACTGACGACAACTACTACGGCAAATTAAATATCTAGTGCAGCTGAGATGGATACCTAGCAAGACATAATGTTGCAGCACAGCTGCAGAGTACCAAGAAGCAGTGATATGCATCTCGCTGCCTCAGCAAGTCACAGATGCAGCAATTCCCCATGCCTTATTTAGCAACTTACCGGAAACTGATCATGAAGCATCTCTTTCAGCTTTTTCACTTTTTCCAAACCCAGTTCAGTGGTCTCTATAAAAGCATCTTTAACTTCTTCAGGGATTTCGTCCATAAATTCACTATTTCTTATCAAGAAAAGAGCTACCAATAGAATAGAAAACTGAGAAATATCAGTGATTAGAATTTAGTGTTACCCAAATAAAGAGTTATTTACCCTTTCAGCCCTAAACTGAACAACTCTTACAAGTGTTCACTTGCAAACTCCTCCTATATTTATATTAATGTACTGTCTAATGATCATAAGCAGGGATAGAATTTAGAAACTTTTTTTACTACTGTAAGACAGCAGGATTAGTCAACAGTCCACCGGGCTTTTTGCAAGTCCAAATAAAAAAATTATAGTAAAACAGTATTTCTTATTTCAAAAGAAAACTGAGTTTTGGCTAAAATTTAATGTTACATTACTTCTAAAACTAACAATACTGAGTCACATCACTGCATTTACAGGGCTCGAAATAGCTGCCTGCCAACTGCCAAAATGCAGGCCAAATTTTGGAAATGTCAGGTCAAAAATAATTTGGACTGCCAAACAAAAAGTGAACTGACAGCTGAAAATGTATGGGTTGGTTCATAGTTGTTATTGATTAATTGCAGTTTCATTAAACCACTTGTCCTTTCACTGCTGTTTTACTTCTGTCATACTTCAGGTGATTTCTTCGTGATATCTAAACAGAAATGCAGGAGAGAAATGTGTGTTTTTCTTTGAGCCGAATTTTTGTAGGCATAGATTATCCAGGTCAGTGGAGACCGAGTTTTGTGATAACAGAGCCTCAATCTGACTTCCAGAAAGCAAAATGGCATCTGTGTGCACGTGCAATTGTTTGAGTGTTGATTCTTTCTAACTAGTGTGTTTAAGTTTTGGCAGTTCCAAAACTGAAATGGCAAGCCATAAATTATTTGGAGTGCCAAAAAAATTGAAATGGCAGTCCAATTTTTTTTCCTATTTAGAGCCCTGATTTATAATCGTTTGCATTTTATGATTGATAATTTTTACTAGACAAGTGGTACTAGTTGATGGACAACTTCACTCAGGGTTAGTGCTGATTTCTGAATGTGAAATTCTAGGAATATTCAAGGAGTATTCAAGGACCCATATAACTTTTTTCATGGAGTATTTTTAGCAAGCTTACTTACTAATAGGTTAATTTATAGAATATTTTCACGCAATAGGCCTTATGCATGATACAGCTCGCAGATCAATTCCACCACCAAGCCTCACATTCAAACTGCAAACCTGTGAAGTTTTTCATCCATGAACTCCCAAGCGGTGAAACTGAGAAGAATACCGGCATGAAAAGGTGAGAAGTTGTATAAAGCGTGCAACGAATTACATGTGAACGAGGCTTGGTGGTGAAATTAATTGGCAGACCGTAACATGCATAAGGCCTATTCTTGGTTGCATGTGACGTCATAGCCGCCATATTGGTGCACCATAATAATAGAGTTGTAATTACTATCTTTTGTTCTGTACACCAACATGGCCGCCGTGCCCTTTGTCATTTGAATCTCTGGGGATCGAGTGCAAACCAGCAATACGCGTGACTTTATCTCGTCTAAGAAACAATGCAATTACAAAATGCATTATGTGAATCACATCACAATTCATACAGGCTAATGATTCTGTTTTGTTCTTTCATCCCAAATTAGCATTTGCAGCATTGCTTTCTGGGATTGTTTGGGTAGACGGGCCCAGTCCTTTTGTAGTTTCTGGAGTGGTGAATTTTTGTGAATGTAAAGTCAATAATATTTCAGTTGTATTTTGTATGTACAAACTTATGTGCACTTATGATAATTCAATAAACCCCCTCTCTCTATTAAACTCTCTCCCAGACCTAAAATTTAATAGGATGTAAAACCATATGAGAAAGCAAGCCCATGTAACACTCTTGACACATTTTCAAGAAATCACAATTTTATTTCCTATATAAAGTACTTTTTAGTTTTTTAATTATAATTTAACCGACGTAAGAACGTCCTTTCACGATAATAATCACACCCGTCGTGACACAAGTGTCCAGCTCGTTCACTACATCTAATGTGCAAGAGTTCATTGCTGTACAGCACTATTTGAAAACAATGGGAAGCCCTTCTTAATTCCAAAAATATGTCGATTTACAAAATATCAATCTTGGGATACAGTGAATGCATAAGAACTCAGTCAGATCGTAAAACCATGAAATGCTTGGCGCCAAACCTCGCATATCGTCGGTGAAAATCGTTCAATCGCAAGCAATAAGAAAACATCATGGTTCAGTACATTGGAGCTCCAAAAACCCTATTGCATGACGTCATCAACAAATCCATCCCCATAAACATTTTTAATTTATCTACAAAAGTAATCAGCTTACATTCTCCTATTCAAACGCCAGATTCTAATTTCAAATTATTTAAGATTTGCGTTGAGAAATACATGCAACGAACCCCATTCTCGAGATCTGGAGCTACATTATACAATGAAATACCGAACAATTAAAAATACTAAGAAAAAACGTGTTCATATAAACGAAATACGTAAATTGTATATTGAAACAATCTAAAGAGAAGAAGATGTGTGCGCTCGCACACCCGCGGTAACATTCTGATTAAACACACTCGAACGTAAAGTACCTCTTTCAGTTAATACGTAATTACACATATAAATGTCATGGTTATATTTTGTTGCCACTTTCTCATTCCCAATAACCATGAACCTGATATCGGACCTGCATTGTGCATTTTCTTCTTTATGTTTTCTACACACTACCCACCTAGTTTAGTAACTACTACCTGCGGGTTTTTGTACCACATGTATTTGTAAAACATCTCAATTAATAAATTACTGTATTGTATTGTATTGCATTGTATCGTATCGTATCGTATTGTAATGTATTATGTATTGTATTGTGGCGTTGCGTTGCATTGCATTGCATAGTATTTGTGAATAGACCAGTTTAGTATTCGCAATTACCGCTGATTTCAATGACTACAGACTCATTTTTACAGTGTTAGCCTCGATTTGGCGTCAAATATTTCTAAATACCAACGGAGATACGAGCTATTTACAATTCTGTGTATTGTTGGAGGTGTGAGTCCTACTCCTTCTCGCTGGTATTTGTGAATATTTAACACCTAGTCGAGGCTAACACTGTAAAACTGAGTCTGTAGTCATTGTAATCAGCGGCAATTGCAAATACGAAACTGGATTATTTTAGATATGACATTACGGTACTGCGCATGACGGTGTTGCACATCCTTTACCATGGCAGTCTACTACGGTACGTTGCTCAAGGTTTCTTTTAGTGCTTGGTACGAAAGTAATTTTATGTTCCTCAAATTGTATTTTTTTAAAACGAATGCTCGACGAATGCGAAAGGAAGGCTCTGCTAAACTCGTGTTGAATTCCTGTTGAGCTTCAGAATCTTTAGGTTTTGTACAAATAAGTAGCAACCTCGATTCCAAGTTGCGAGTCGTCAGTTGGCAACGGTTGGCACATGCTCAACAGGAATTCAACACGATTTCGGCAGAGCCTTTCTTTCGCGTTCGTAGAGCTAGTAAAAGAAAGGCTCTGTTAGCAGGATATTACGAAGTGCAAACATCAAGTGTGACATGTAAAATAAGAATAAACCCTTTCCTATCCATGTACATCTCCATTTACCTTACTAGTCGCCATATATTTATTGTAAGACTAGTCACCAGAAATTGATGTTTCTCCTAATCACGACGGTTATTCTTGTGATGACACTGTAAGGAGAAGTTAGATGTTGATCGTGAACTCTTTCTCACAACCCACGCTTGTAGCTGCGCCAATACTCCAACCAGATTCCTTTGAACAGCTGTTGCTTCATGTTCTTGACATTTACTTTCCCGAATTGACGTTGTAATCATGTTTATGAATTCACTGCTTATCAAACTGAACCGGTACTGCTTTGTTTCGCATATTTTATCTGCTTTCTATTTCTCTAGTTTTGACAATTCTCCACAATCGTTCATGAATAATATTGTGTTAGGGACCGTTCATTATTTATCGTGCAGGGGGGCAGGAGGAGAAATTGGGGTGGCTATGAAAATATTTTGGGTGTGTGAGGGGAGCTTTGAAATTTTAGAGGGGGGACTCTGAAATTTATTTGTCTTGGCTGCTTGTGAAGGGGAGGGGGCCTTGCAAAAAATTGGATTACCTCAAGGGGGGCCTCTGAAAAATTTTAACCTGATTTAATTTCTCCTCCTACCCCCCTGCACGATAAATAATGAACGGTCCCTTCTGTAGAAGAACATTGGTCTGTAAATGCAGAAGTTTGTCAAATCTTGGCATGAACAGAGAGGGAGCAAATACCATTTTCATACAGAGAGCAAGGCGGGAAACGATAGCCGTATCTGATGCAAATGTTCAGTTTCTCCTGTACTCAAAGACGTCGTCTAGGTCATAAACGACCTGATTAAATCAACTGTAGCGTTTAAATTAATAGTTTACAAAACTGGTAAACCGCAGTCCTACAGCCGCACCCTGGATTCCTTGAACTCCAATAGTTGCATGATGCAGTTTATACCAACGTACAACAACCACAGATCAAGTGCCGTACTTTCCACAGTGTTGTAAGGCAGGTAGTAGGTGATCATGCGAGTCCAAAACCTGTGGAAAATTCAACCGCTTGACTCAACTTAGTTTTCATCATCTCCTTGGTGGGATAACGGGGGAGGTCCAGTAGGTTGAAGCAGGTGTGTGCTACAGGCAGATGATTGCCATGTTCGCCTCCAGCCACGGGTTGGATTATAATCTGTAAGATAAATTAACAATGAATATAATGACTAAATTACTGTCTGTGCAGCGCCGGTAAAACGGCTTCAACAATCCACTTAACACCATCCTTCGTTGGTGAATTTAAAATTGTTTTGCAGTTTGTACAACAAATCATTTCAATATCTCTATTGTTCTCAATGCCAACTCGTTGGGTGACTATTGCTCTATCAACAAGCTATCAACAATGAAGCATGATCTTGCATGTTGTGGAAGACGCCTTATGAGGAGGCAATAGACACTATCATGGACACAAATTCAGAGCCGACAGACATTACTATCTAAAAAAACCGCAGTCGAACATTATAGACATGTATCACACAGGAAAGATATCTTTATATGTAACCATTACAACGTTGACAATATTAGTAATTAGTAGTCTGCAACAAAGCAGCCGGATGCAACACCAACACTTCAAAACATTCCTGCTATCTTCGTAGCAGGTGGGGTGTTCCAACCTCTACACAAGTTGAGATGTTTCAGCAGTAGTACCGCCCTAGTTATTACTTTGAGAATTATCGATAATTTATACTATTACTCTCAAGTTCACATCACTAACCTCGCATTGATCTGTCACTTTGGATTTCAATTTGTTTAACTATTTTTGTTATGGTGAAGGAACCTGCAATTAACCTTTATGGGTTGTTAATTCCTACATCCTACGCTTTCTTTATATGTATATAATATAATATTATAGTTCTTGTGGAAATAAAAACTGTTAAACTGGCTACTAAGTCATTGAAAGGCTAAATATTTTCAATAAGTTACACTGCGTACCTTCATGCTTTTCATTCCAAGGATAGGAACACGGTCACTGCCGGTTAGGAAGGCTGCAGGTATAAAAGTGAGGAAATAGTTTGGTAAGCCATACATTTGTGCATAACATCTGGTTGAAAAACACTGGGCTGTGAAAGTTTCAAAAATACTAGGGAAAATATCGGGGGTGGGGGAAGTCTCCTCGAAAGTTACAGCGAACGTTCGCTCTTATGTTTGGCGTTGTTCTAAAAAAGATAACGTCTGATGTTAGCGCAACGTTTAAGGTACTACACCTGGGTCGATTTGAAAAATAGAATTGTCCACAAAAAATCTCAGTTCACCACCATGTTATCAAATGCTCAAATCCAAAATTTCAGGTCAATATCTTTATTCGTGCAAAAGATATAGACATTTGAAAATTAGCTTTTTTGGCCATTTTAGGCCTTCTGATTGGTTAAAAAGGGTCACATGACCCCTTGGAAGGAAATTCAAAATGTATTTATTTCAATATTTTTTATAATTAAACTGAGTTGAGCTAAGAAGTTGAAAACAAAAGTAAATAAATTGGCACAATCACGAAATTGATTTCACTAAGTTATGGGCTGCCTCATGCAATTTTCAGGTAGTTTGGCAGCTGTCAATCACGAATAAATTTAAAACAATGAAGACATAAAAATACCTAAAAAATGATTTTACTCCTTCAGTTTGAATATATTTTTTAATCTGTTTTCAGAAATATGTTCTTAAGATCAATCTGCAAAAATGTAACACATATCCGACTTGAATTTATGATAATTTATGCAAATTAACACAGTTTCAACATTTTTAGGAATTCAATTTTAAAATTTTGCTAAAATGTGTATACCTTGCATAAATTATCAATTGAGCTAAAGAACTTATTTCTGAAAACTGATTGAAAAAATATTCAAAACTATTGTCTTCTTTGTTTCAAATTTATCCATGATTGACAGCTGCCAAACTACTTGAAAATTGGATGAGGCAGCCCATAACTGGTTGAAATCAATTTCGTGATTGTGCCAATTTATTTACTTTTGGTTTCAACTTCTTAGCTCAACTCAGTTTAATTATAAAAAATATTGAAATAAATACATTTTGAATTTCCCTCCAAGGGGTCATGTGACCCTTTTTAACCAATCAGAAGGTCTAAAATGGCCAAAAGTGCTAATTTTCAAATGTCCATGTCTTTTAAACGAATAAGGATATTAACCTGGAATTTTGGATTTGAGCATTTGATAACATGGTGATTTGATCTCATCCCCAGATCAGGTCCATGTACCAACTGCATATGCCCAAGTTCCTGTCAACAAGCACCTGAACCTGATTTTGTCCTTAAATTTCGTTTTGGAACCAAAATGAGATCTTGGGATGTGATTACGTGTTTGTTCACGTGAACTGGGAATGCGCAGTTGGTGCGTGGGCCTAATTTATGGCCCACACACAATCGAATTTTGCCAGATCTCGTTTCCTCCTTGCCCCAATTTTTTTTTTACTCGAAAATTCCCAAACGAGATCTGTGAACGAGATCACATGGTGGTTAACTGACATTTTTTGTGGAACAATCTGAATAGAAAAGACGACCCAGTTGTACTACCTTAAGGTGCAGTTTTACATGTCATAATTTCGATTTATTTGCCCCTACTGCACTTGTAGTATTGAGATACTGTTAATAACCAACATAGATTTACTGAATGAACAAAACTGAAGAGAAACACTTAGTCTTCAATAATCAAATTTGAGAGCCTGGAACCAGAGCTAAAATATCATCAAAGCAGAGTATTCAGTAGGAATCCCAAAACAAACATCACACACTAAAGTGAAATGCCTCATTTCTGACAGAAATCTAAAGATCATGCTTATATTGAAATTAGAAAGTGCATGAATTTGCTCAAGCAAAAGTCAATACTGTATTGGTCATAGTCAGAATAGTGCTATTTACAATCATGTGACAATTGTTCGAAAAACTGCTGAAATGTAGGCAACATTTCAATGCCCCTAGCCAATCAGTGAGTGAATCTTGTGCTTCAAGTCCAAGGTCACCCAAGGCCATTTGTAGAAAATGAAAAAATTATCAAGTGTTTCCTGGAAGTTGCTAAACTTGAAAAAACTCATGCTTGCTAGTGTAAACAATCCCGAATTAACCACCACCCGATTTAATACAGGCTATGCGCAGCCTCTTGTTTTGTATCAAGAATCATACCTAAGGCATTCATGTTAAATGAACTCAATGGTGCTGAAGATGATATGTAACATGTACTTGGGATTGAATTCCATACTTTGAGTCCTGGGAACAAAATGGTATGCTGCTTGATATTAGTACAACAAGATGGTGTTCTGTAATGTGCAGTGTTTCTGGTTATGAATCTGATGGTTAGTTAAAGAGTAACTGGAAAAAGTACTATTTTTAAATTGTGAGATATGCATGTATGTACCTTTAAAACAATTTTAGTTTCTATCATTAATAATGATGTATATTTATTTAAGAAAATACAAATATGATCTTATTATATTTTGTGTTTTATTTGAATAGATCATTGCTACAGAGTTTAAGAAAAATATGTGCACAAGGAGCTCACGAGAAGAACAAACAACACAAAAGCCCACATTGCATCAGCTATGAGAACAAACTGTAGTTGGTGAACTTCAACAATTAACTTGTCTCATCTGCAGGGACACTTCCATTTATATGTGACAAGACATTGACAACCTATAACTTCTAAGGTAATTGTTTTTCTTTCTGATCCTTGGTGCATATCTAGAATTGACAGCAGTTCAAACATTCATCTCAATTCACACCTCACGGTCATATGTGGCAATTTTTGTAAGGACCGGGGTAGTATAGTTTATGATAGAATGAGTGCTGAAGGCACAAGTTTCTTTGGAGATCTGGGGAAACTATTGAATTTTAGAGGCTCAAATTTTCCTCAATAATCAATGTTAATGGGGCTCTCAAGTAAAATAAATGACTGGTTGCTAAGGGAAATCAAAGCTCCACTGTGCACTATATTTTTGTGCTAGGAGGATTTAATTAAAAGAAAACAGTTTTTGGAGCACAGATAAAAAATTGATGTGGTTGATGATGTCATCACTTTCCATATATGGAAATTCAAATTTGCAGCTTTATTATTGAAAATAATGCATTCAGCATGAAGAACAGAGAGTAGCAAATATTACTGTTGTTCACTAAAAAGAGAGACTTGTAAAATTATGAAGCATTTTTCAAGAAAAGGTACTGTTGAAGGAAAGATAGAATGATATCATCTATTTTACTACAATAATGACAATAATTCGTGGACAGATTATAAAAAATCGCTTCATACTTTTCTCAATCTCTCTTTCTAGTGAATATTTGATACTCTCTGTTATTTATGCCAAATGTGGAGTTGTTAATACGCCTTTGCAACCAGTCATTTATTTTACTTGAGAGTTCCCTTAATTGTGATATCTAAATACTCAATTATGGGCTTCAATAGACCTCTTTTGATTGGGGGTTTGTTTTCTCATTTCGGATCATGTGAGAATTCCCTTGAGAACTGTTTCTTTATTATTCTAATAATGCATCAGAGGTATACGATTGAAATACAGAGCAAGAATTCTCAAGAGCATTGTCACATGATCTGAAAATATGAGACAACTAACCACCAAGCGAAAGAGGTCGATTTCACATTGTTTGGTTCTATTTGGGGGCAGCAGCTAACCCCCTGCCCCCCCCCCCCCCATTCCATACATGTGTGTCTCGACACCTACATGTATGAAGGTTTCGATGTAGATATTTTCAGGAAAATATTGTAAGCTTTCCATTATATGATACAAAGTCTTATACACCTAGTTCAAGAAAGGTTGACAGGTTTGAAAATATAAAATGTAAAATATATGCCTGAGGGGTATTCTGGACCTCAACAACCTGGCTTGTTTACATTTACAGAATATCTTAAAATTTAGAAAATCCTTGTCTTCTGTTTCCACGATGAAGGAAATGAGAAGAAATTCACACAATGTGCATACAAATTTGCCCTTAAGAATGGAATTTCCAGAATACCCATCGGTCATAATTATATTTTATATTTTCACACCCGTCAACCTTTCTTGAATTAGGTGTATACTAATTAATAGATGAAAATATTTTAATAAGCACATTCAAGTCATAGCCAAGACCCTCTTCTTTTACTAGCCACCCACCTTTTGGAACCATGGAGAGCCATGTTTAAACAGCATTTTTCTTAAACAATTAAATCCAAATCCCTAATCTTTTACTTATATAGTTATTCCACATTCTTTTCGTCCAGCTAACATGCAGCATTTTGCTCATCTCCCCACCTTTCAGACACCCGGAATGCAATGCTGCATTTGTGCAGCACTTTAATCAAAGTTTAATCAAATTCTCTAGTCCTTTCCTAGTTAACTATTGCTCAACCCCCCCTCCCTTCCTCCTCTCTTTTGGACACTTGGAGAGTTCCGTTCGCACAGCACTTCAATCAAAAGTGAAATCAAAGTCCTCAGTCTTTTACAAGCTAGTTGCCCTCTCCCCTTTTTGGGACGCACAGAGAGCTGATTTGTATAGCACTTTAAAAGTTTCCAATCTTTTACTAGTTATTACCCATCCCCTTTTTGGACACCTGGAGAGCTGACCTGTAGCTGAGTTGAAACCTTAGTTGTTACTGCCACTTCGCCATTTTTCTCTGTAATAGTATTTGAATTATGCGCTCATTAAAATCATCGAAGCGGAAGTAATGATTCAAATGTAGTGTATGCTGTGATACGCTAATTTATTGTATGGATATGAGTATTTTACTAGGAACTAAACCACTCGTAGAATCCATATTTCACGGGTGTGAAGATATGGAAAATATGCCACTCAGCTCCCGGATGTACACTGAGCACAACATTTTCCGAGTTCCTCTGAAGTTTTTAGATAAAGTTCCAAAAACAAACACTTCTGAAGATTTGCCGAATTGTTTCGAAGATCTTCCGAAAAATTTTCGAAAATTTTCGAGCGTTTCCGAAAATTTTCCAACAATTTCCAAAGTTTTCTGAAAATTTTCCGAACATTTCCAAACATTTTCCGAACTATATAATAAAAATAACATTACACGGTATCCTCAAAGATATAGATTTTATCTTCTCTTCTCGTTCAGAAGCCTCACTCGTGAGATATTGTTCTTGTCACTTGAAGATAAAATCCATATCTCCTCGCTACCGTGTAATATCACTGCAATACCACTGCAGGTATTCTATGCGATATGAAAACCCTATTCTTTTGTCATTTGCTTTTGACAATATTTTCAGCTCGTAACACTGATTGCACAGTAATGGTTTTAAATTATGTAGAAAAAATATGAAGAGCACATTATTTAGAACTTGAGAAAACCTCTAAAAACAATTAATAGTTCAAAAGCTTTCGCTTGAAGGGCTTTGAATGGTCACATTGTGTTATGTAATATATTAAGAAGAGTTATCTGATTCGTTTGCTAAATCCACTCTCGGAATGCCCCCTTCCCCCATCAGCCTGAAGGGGTAACTAAAATAGTACTATTTTAATTACTTTAAATGTTTTAGTTAAAAGTACTATTTTTAATTACTTTTAATTTTTTAATTTTTTAATTTTAATATAACTAGTGAGATATATGTACCTTCACAATTTTGTTTGTATATCATATATAGATCTTCGAGATTATAATTTGCTTAATATTTGTATCTTTCTTTTATTTGAATAGATGCTGCAAAGTGTATAAAATCTATGAGCACAAGGAAGCTAAGTCAAAAGAAGAACAAATAAA
>JAOBYG010011457.1:0-12906 GCA_025403545.1 Epizoanthus stellaris | reverse complement strand
TATTTTTTATAATAAACGGCCCATATATAATAAACGCCCCCCCCCCCCCCCTTCCCGCTTAAAAGATAAGAGCAATACAAAGAAAACTATACAGTGCATGAATGAAAGTAGACTTTTGGCCTTTTATTACTCTGCTCCTTGGGAGACAATTGGGAAAGAGGAGGGCTACACGTATAATTTGCAGCCAAAAACTAGCTACGTTTTAGGGATGTAATATGTAAATTGTGTTCCAGCTAGAAGTCTTTGCAGAGAACTGGAATGAACACCTCTCTCTAATAAACACCCATTTCTAATAAACGCCCCCTAAAAACGGGTAAATTTGATAAATAATAACAACGGTAGCTAGAATTGCAGGCAAGTAATTTTCATCCAGGCCGTATTAAAAAGAGAAAGAAAATCGAAGTTTAAAATACAGAGTGGTACCAATAACAAGTTAAAATCTATGTGCATAGAAATGTGCAGATGTTATTGCTCGTCAAAACACTATTTACTGGGAATCATAGTACAGATTTGTTTTTAGTTTAATTTTTCTCTGTTTCAAGAGTGTAAAGCTAACTGCGAAAGTTTCGAAGGCAGCTCTCATTGTGAGGAAAGTGGAAGAAATATTTTTGAAAATTGATCAAGGATTCATCTTTTAGCCATTTGTGATGTCTGTAAAGATCTAAAGATACTCTATCTGTATACAGCTGTGCAAAAATAGAATAAATTGTAAAATACATTAAAAAATGTATTGGAATAAACGTAAAATAAAAAATGCCTAACCATTGATACAAATGTTACGTATTGAATTGATAATATATGAATACAAATCACTTGCATTTGAAAATTGTTGATATACGAAATACAAATTACTTACATTTGATAGTTGTCTGAAGCCATTGGACTAGCTCCTTGCTTTCTTGTACAGCCATCAAACATTCAACTTTCTTAGGAGATAGATTCGACAGCGCCTCTCCTGCACTAAGAAAACTATCATCCATGGATTCCAGTGTTCTGCTCTTAAACTCTGAAGTCATCTGTAAAGAATATTTATTTGTTTTAGTGAAATATTTTCAGTATTTGAATACTATTTTGAATAAGAACTAATTCCCTTTTAACTTTTATTGTGGCCTCCTATCGTTAAATTTGTCAAATTTCAGAGAAACTAATTTATTTTAATCTATTGACACTGGGGGAGGGCTCAAAGCGGTTCCCTATCCATTTTCACATGCACCTTTCTAACTTAAGAACTTAAGAACTATTAAAGATACAACTCCAAAATTTGGTAACTTATCCTAAACTTAATCAGGAACATTTGGATGTGCCCATCGAGTGCTCATTAATTAACTTGTCACCATGGCAGCCAAAAATTGGAGATATTTTTGTTAGGTTTTCGTTCTCAAAATTATTTTCGGATATCTTTTTGCTTTAATACTACAATTTCAGTTCAGCAAAGTCCATTTTGGACTAATTTCAGTCAATCAAGGTATCAGGATAGGTTTTGGCATACCGTCAGTTTTTCTTGAATAGCACGCCAGGGTTTTATATAACCCCAATAAAAGTATATATTTTCTGAAAGCCTAATACATTCGGAAGCCAAAAAACACAGGTTTTTCTATATTGGATCTAATCACAGTTTGCAAGAGCTCGTAGTTTCAGGAAGAACAATTTAACGTATCAACACGGTTCTTGGCCTGTTTTAAAGAGCAAACAGAGAACTTGAAAACCTTGCCAGGGTTTCTTTAATTAACGCTTTGTTATTATTTTATCATTTCTCAAAGTTATGGCAGTGATTGAAAAATGCAGATGGGAACATAAACTTGATTATTTCACAACCTAGTCAAAATTTCGCGAAACCCTGGCACGGTTTTCAAGTTCATTGTTCGAGAATTGTTCTTCCTGAAACTGCGAGTTCTTGCAAACCGTGATTAGATCCAATATAGAACTTGTGTTTTTTGGATTCAAATTTTGTTAGGCTTTCAGAAAATATATACTTTTATCGGGGTTAAATAAAACTCTGGCATACTACTGATACCTTAAGACTATTTATTGACGTCCTAAAACAAATGCAAGATGGTGGTCAAAAAATCGAAGATGGCGGATTTGTGTCGTCATGTGACGTCACAGGTGACATAATTATTTACCAGGCTTAGCGCTCCAAGTGTCTGTATCATATGTAGGAGATACAGGGGGAGCGCATTTTTATTCTCCCTTCCATCCCAGGAACTCGGAAAGAGCCCAGTATGAATAGGGTTAAGACGAATAAACATATTATCAGCACACAACTCTTAATATAGAAAAAGGATTGCCAAAGAACTGAAGGCGTCGCTTTGAGTTTGAAAATAAAGGTTAAATATATAGAAATATAAACATGTTCAACAGTTCAGACAATTGTAGAAATCCTAGTCAGTAATAGTACCTGATCAGTTAGTTCCTCGACAGCTTGAAAATCTCCATTTAATGACATGGCTTTCCTGAAGTTGCCGATGTCTCTTGCTGTAGAAGAAAATCTATGCAATTGCTGGAACATGCATATTTCCTCTATTCTCTTGCGAATAATTTCTGATAATCTATCTGATGTCATATCTATACTGCAAGATCTTAACATTGTTCCCAATTCACATTCAAGTTCTTTGGGACGTTCTTCAAACCTTCCAAAGTATTTGTCGACTTCCTTTAGAGTCGTGGTTCCACCAAGAAGACCATTGACCAAAAAAACCCACTGCTCATATGCTGGATTCCAGATCTGTTCAACAACCTCAGCTGTGCTCAAAGAATCTTTTGATAACTCGTCCGCTTTACGTTTACTTTGCGCTTTCTTCCCCTGTTGCTTCCAAAGATTAACGAACACAGTGCTGGAGTGAACATCTGGAAGTTTTTTCATTGCGTCCTTCACCTTTGGGTGGATAGCACTGGCAAAGAACTTGACAATGACATCAGCTTTCGAGGCTCGTACCTCACACAGCTCGCTTAATTTCAGCTTTGAGATGTCTACCTGCATTTTCCCCCTGAGTTTTATTACATTCACTGCAAGATATAAAACAAGGTGTTTGTTCTTTCCATGTGTGTTTATGGGAAACGGCATAGTACGAAACTGTGTAACGGACTTTCAATCTTTCGACAAAAACCAAGGATCAAAAACAAGTCACAGCTAGGTTTCTTCAACATGATCATTCTTGTTAGTCTTAAAGCTCTTTATTTTTAATGAAATAGTTTATAGACGAATAACAATTGGGATTTCAAATGATTCGAAATGCGGCCTCAATCCTAGAAAAATAACAGTGTTAAGAAAAATCCGAAAAGATACAATAATATATATCCTCAGCTGGAGGTAAGGTGCTCTATCCATGTAAATACCTTTTTTCAATCGGTCAAACTCCAATTAACATAGTGAATTTTATAAGCCTGCTCTGATGTCCTTCTAGTGGAGTAAGTATTTGGATTTTGGTATTTGGATCACCAAAGTGATTTTTGATTGGTTCGATATGCCTTGCTCTCAGTTTTTACAGCTGAATCCATAATGTAGACCTATTACGATTGATTTTGGTTAAACACCAAGTTCTTCTCCACAAGCAATATTGAATTTTCTACTGTGAATACCTAGGACTTGTTTGCAACAGCGAATGTGAAGCTTTTTAGTGAAAACATTTTTATTGAAGTTTTTCGCGCATCCCTCCCAAACAAACAATGCGGTGACAGACGTTCACATGAGTCTAACACTCGATGATTCAGGGATCGGAATTCACTCGGGATCTCCTTGTCAACAGTTCGAGATCTATCAATTTATCTGATTCAGTAGAAAGTACTTTTGCTTAAAACTAAGTTTTTCTAGACAAAGGCATAAGTTACCTGGTTCTATCCATGCACAGATGCCAAGGAAAATTTCCACTTCGCCCTTTTCTTTTTGAAATGCTTCAAGCTCACCAATGCGCAACTCAATCGATTCTTTTAGACTGTGGTTAGAAGGAATTCCTCCATTCCTGTTTGCGTTTGTAACCGCGATAGAAGTTAAGCGCCATAGCTCCAAGAAGCGTTGCTTGTGCTCCGTCAGCAGATATAGAATCTGGACATCAACAGATCCATTATCGACACTCTTTACAATTGCCAGGATTAGTGTTTGCGCCTTCTTCAGAATTTCTTGTCCACCAGAAGTAAGAAATTCACTTTTTCCTGACATTTCACCTTTAATGATAATAGCAGAAGTTATAATACTATTAACAATAACTATAATAATAATAATAATAATAATAATAATAATATTAATTTATTAACAAAATATTCATGTGTAAGCGCAGAAAGTATTTTTTGTCTGTCAAGTGCAAATATCTTCTTACTAAGTACAAAATAAGTACACAAAAACCATAAAGATCTATTAGAATAACTTAAATTTACAATAGTAATGGATCCTGATATTTACAGTTTAGAATTATATAATGCAGTCCATCTTCATGTAATTAGGATTGATAACGGTGATCACTACCTGAACAAAATGATAGGTATTTTAAAATAATAATACATGCATAAACTATAAATATCAAGCAGGGTATATATTAACATTTATAAACAGGGCTACAGAGTCATGGAATTTTCTAGCAACGTTAACAGCCCTGGAGCCTTGCAGCTTTAAAATCTATAATAATTTATCAGGAACTCAAATACTTGAGTCAGGGTTACTTGCAAATAAGCTAAATGTAACTAAAACTGAATTTATGCTGGTTACTACCAGACAAAAGCACGCGTTTATTGAAGATAAATTTAAACTAAACATCAATATCGAGGGCCAACCAATTAGACAGGTTACAAGTGCTAAAACACTTGGTCTTCAATTGCAAGAAACCTTATGATGGTCCAAGCATATAGATCATAAATATAAGAAAGTTGGCCCTTCATTAGGTTTATTAAAGAAAATACGTGATTTTGTTGACCATGATACTCTAGTTAGTATATACAAAGCCCTAAATTCTTGAATACGGCCGTGTTTGGGATGGACTGGATAAGGGCCTTACAATCAGAGTTTGAAGACTACAAAATCGTGCTGTCAAAATCATAACGAAGTCGAGTTATGAAGTAAGATCTATTGATATCTTGGCTGCACTTAGCTAGGAAACGCTAGAGAAGAGACGTTCTAAATTAAAGAAGAAATTGATGGCTCAGATAATGAATGGAAAGGCCCCCCAATATCTGGTGGATCTTTTCTTGCCTAAACAATCGCACACTTCTCTAGTCTAGCATGACTCAGACAATATATTAGCATTCCCCTTACATAAAACGGATTGCTTCAAACAGTCTTTAACAGGGTGATTACATGAGACCGGTACGAACTCAGACCGGTACGAGTTCAGATCGGTCTCCATACAAATCCTTTTATCTGATTACATGAGACCGGTGCGAAAAATCAACTCAGACCGGCACAACTCATTCCGGTCTCTGGACCGATACACAAATCTCAAATCGGTCCGACTTCAGACCGGTACGACAGTTTTTCCCAAGTAATCGCAAAAAAATCTCAGACCGGTCTGAAATTTGCATTGTTTTGAGCATGTGAACCTAATTAATCACTTGTTATTTTCTAGTCTCCTTCTCAGCTGTTTTTTATGCCAAAGAACAGCTGCGAAGGAGACTAGTTATTTTCATACCGGTCTCATGTAATGATCTTCAAACCGGTCAGAGTTCATACCGGTCTGACTTGGTAACGATCTCATGTAATCACCTTGTTAGATCTTGCTCATTCTAGAAATTACGAGTGCCAAACTTCATCAGGATTGTGACATCTCTAGTCACGTGACAAAGTCTGGCACCAATAACTTCTAAAAGGAGCAAGATCTATTTAAAGGGAAATATAAGGGTTTTCCAAAGTCACGTGACTAGTGATGTCATCACCTAGGAGGTATGGCGGTGGCTGTATTACATTTAGGGTTGACGTTTATAACATTTATTTTATGGTGAGTATTACATTTAGGGTTGTTATTACATGTAGCGGTGATACAAACCCTTTCATACCAAAAATATTTTGGTCAACAATTTTGATATTCTAAATTTGTTGGATTTTGCAATAATTTTACTGTTAGGGACCGGTGAGTATAAAGTACAGAAGGGGGGTGGGGGGTGGAGCATTTGGAAAATGGCAGCTCAAAAACTTGTGACCCACCCCTTCAGTTCGGCTCAAGATTTGCTGAACTACCCCTGGATAGGGGCTCAAAATTACATGCCCCCCTTAAAAGTTTTTAAAATATACACTGTATACTATAACATACCATAGGGCAGTTTCTTTGGTCATAATTTGTATGAATTTAGAAGTAGATGTCTTGAATGTCATGAATAATATAAGCTAACATAAAATGTTTATTCAACAATGCATAACAGTTTCCATAATTATGAGATGAGTAAAAAATAAACAGTGGGTGGGGTAGGGGGTAGGAGTAAATATTTTGAATGAAAGATGAATATTTTTTTTATCCATGAATGTACTAAAACAAAATGGATGTTCCCAATTGTTTGGCCCAGGAACGCACCCCTTCACCGTCGGCCACGTGGGAGAGCACCTGCGGGAAAACCAGGGCTGGGTGACCACTCCCGAGCTCAGGGATCTAATTGACTTTGGGGATCTACAATCCTGGACAAAATGAGTTGGACCGACTTACTTCAGGCTTGTAAAATGCTATAAAAATCACGTTTTTCAGTTGATATTGGTCGTTTCGCATTTCTAAGTACTACCACGGCTCGCCCGCCCTCCCCTATTCAATGTTGAATCCTCTGAAGGTATTGAGTTGGGGGAAGGGGGGAAATGGCTTATCGGTCCAACAATTTTGTCCATGATTGTAGTAGAAGCCATGGTGCAAGAGGCCATGTACAGTGTCGGCTCAAAGCCAGGTATCGAGTTCCCAGCCAACAGGGACCTTGCAGTTCGCTTTGTCGGCAAGTGTGTGAGACATGGCAACCAGTCAAGCATACTCGTGCGTGACCCCAATGAGGCTGCATACTTGACAAACACGCTCGGTGGGACCGAAAGGCTTCTGAACTTCGAAAAGGCCGACGATGTCCACCTAATCCAGTACAGGGACGGAAAAACCAGGATGCAGTGGTTTCATCTCCGGGCCTTTGTCCTCGCTTGCACCAACGTGGCTCTCCATCGGATGCTTTGCCGATTTCCACAGGAAGACGTCCTCAGGGTCTGCACTGACGCCATTTACGCCAAGACCCTTCCCGAGTCGGTGAAAGGCATGCTTGTTGAGGGCCATCCTAGGTATGGACAATGGCGGCATAAAACCCTGGTCTACGAGTGGCATCCTGAGGCTGCGGACTGGACGATCGAGCATATCGGAAAGCTCGAGTTGCAACATCACGAAGTGATAGAGGCCCCACCACTTCCCTCCGACATCAGCACGGCAATCTCAAGGCATATGTATCTTGCAGGCCAGGGTGGCAGCGGCAAGACCGATTGGGCCGTCCGCACGTTCCGAGGCCGGAGGCTAGTTGTACTCACTCCCGAAAACGACCTGGCCAATTCACACCGCAACAACCAGAGGCTTGGGTTAAAACCTTTCCCAGGCCCAAACTATCCATCACTACCTCTGTATCGAATGTACAAAGCCAATTGAGGAGCGGGACTCGACTGCCCTGGGACACTGACTAGACAACTTAGCCGAGGTCATCGTTATCGATGAGTACTGTAAGGTGCCCACAAAACCCTCAAAGCCATTCTCGACTACCTTGCCCGCCGAACGTGTCAGGTCATATGTGCCAGTGATCTTTCCCAGATCCCACCCTGGGGAGATAAGGAAGGCCCCCATCGTATGTTGGTAGAGTGAGCTGGCTCCAATGTTTGCTGGTTTGATACAGAATATCGGTCTTTATGTGAGGTGTGTGGTCACCGATGGTCTTGCTGTAGCTGCCGAAACGGGAAAATGTCAGCTCTGCATGCCACAAAGGCACAAATGTGGTGGCAGCCGGACTCTGTCCAGCTCGATGTCTTCCACGAAAAATTTCCCGCAACGGAGTTCGACACGGTGATAAAGAGCACCACACCAGATGATATCTGGATCTGCTCCACGAACGACATGGGCGCGCATGTTCAGACCAGACTGTTCCAGCACCACAAGGCCAGCCATCCCCGGCTCCCTGCCAAAATTAGCTTCGACCCGGATGGCAGCATTGCCCATCGGTACAAAAAGCAGGGACAGCTGGTCGCGATTCCGGGCAGCTGCGAAGAGGTGGCGGCCTATAAGGGAACGGTAGTCCAGGTGCCCCTAAGGCTAGTTGAGAAAGGGCTCCCCCTGGAGTGGAAATACGCTGGGTGGGGGACTGTTCACCACATCCAGGGGAAAACCATCCAGCCGCCAAAGTGCCTGTATATCGTAGACACAGTCTCGGCGGTCGGGTAAGTAATGCTGTCTATACGGCGGTCTCGAGAGCGTGGCTTATGGATCAAACTTGCCTCCTGACGAGGCCCAGGGTCCTTTGACCCCAACGCCTCTACAAGCTACACCCTCCCGCACGCTCATCGAGGCACGCCTAAAGCGATACGTAACCGAGGCCCGGCGAAGGGGCGCAAAAAGTACACTGCAGTCTACAATATTCTGAAGGTCAACCACGTGCTCGACATGATTGCGGCCACAGAAAAGAAATGTACGGCCAGTGGAACTCAGCTTCTACTGCAGGGCTACACCAAGTGCCACCCACAGAGTTTCAGTATCGACCGCTTGGATGCCAGCGAAGGGCATTACCAGTGGAACGTGCGACTGACATGTCTCAGCTGTAATTGCAGGCACAAACGCTAAGGTACACGCAGTTGAGAGCGAGTGAGTCCGTGCTTGGAGTAGGAGGTATAGTACAGGATGGGCTGCCCGGGCTCCATAACTTGCTTCAGGATGGGATACATCCGACTCGTCCACCAGGGGTCGGTTGCACGCTGCTGGCGCTTCTCCTGCAAATCTTCTTCATTCACAGCAATGTAAACCTCCATGCTAACAGCCAGAGGAACCTCCACTGGGGGCTTTTCGGCCTTGAGCGGCACGCATTTCATCTTTATGGCCTCTGCAGGTGCCAGTCCAGTCATGCAGGTCTGTGGCGTCCATGTCAGCAACAACTATAGGCAGACCTGAGACCCACTCGTGGTTGGTTTTTCCAGTTGACAGCTCTTTGGAATACTGCGCGCGGAAAAGTCGCTGCGCGAGCCAACGGTGGAATGACTCGGCAAAGGCTTGGCTTCTGTCATGACCAGGTTCTGCTCATCCTAGCTGTTAACAGCTTTGTGGTTGCACCTTTGAATTTGGTTCCATCATCAACCATTAGCACTTTAGGCCAGGTCAGTGGTCTTCCTCATAATTGTATGCTAGCCAACTCACGCGAGACGACTGCAGTCGTTTTGGTTTTCAAAGGGCGGGCGGCTTTATAGCGCGAAGCAACGTCAACTACGGTCAGAGCGTACTTGTACCCGCAATTAGTGTGTAAGAACAAGAGATCGGATTGATGGATGTAATTTGGTATCTCCTCGGTAAAGTGTGCATATGTGGTTGGTGGCGCAGTGACCGGGCAGGGTGAACCCTTTCTTAGGAGCTATCTTCAAAATCTGTTTGTGAATGTCGAACCCACCGCCTCTGAACCTCCTGGTCAATCATCTTACCTGTCAGACCCTTTATATACGATGAAGCTGTTTTGCTTTCGATGGCTTCTTTCGCCCCTTTTTTCCCATCTCCCACAGAGCCCTGTTACCGGCTTCGAACAACGCAGTTCCTGAGTCATTCCTTTAATGCCATGTAGATGACGTCTACCATCTCCCCAGCCTCAATCTCAGGGAGAGCAATACGTTGAAACGCTTGGATGTCCATTGCTATATACAGTTAACTTAAAAATAAGTTATGTATAACCTTTGCTATATACACAAATAAGTTATATATAGCAATGGAGATTCCTAATTACGACGGCGGGAAAGACACCATTTCGAATTACAAGCGACTCTACCCATTTATGCCGAAGGACAACTTCCGTATGCTGATCCTGGCAATTCCAGGCACGGGCAAGACGAACTTATTGACCCACCTCCGGAAGCCGCTCATATATTACGACAAGCTGTATTTGTACATCAAGAATCTAGAGCAAGAAAAATACAACAATTTACGCAAGGTGTGTGATGCGTTTAGCGCGCACGTGGATTACGATGTTCTAGAATGTGAAAACGACAGCGACCATATCACCCCGTCAGTGACCTCGACAAGGAGATCCAAAAAGTGGTCATATTCGACGATTTCCTCTGCGAAAGGAACCAGAAACCCCTCATTGAATATTTCGTTAACGGTCGGCATAAGAATCGTAGCGTGGTCTACCTTTCGCAGAGTTTCTATTACACGCCTAAGATCATCAGGCTTAACTGCTCTCATTATTGTGTATTCACCTTCCCTAGCTTGAGAGAACAGCGCTCCATCGCGGCGGAACTAAAGGTACCGCTTGAGCAATATGTGGCTGCGACGGATAAACCTTATAACTTCTTCTATAAACAGTGAAGAGAAACTTTTGTGTTTTTTTTTAATGACATCGATGACAAACTATACCCCATCATTCCTACCGATGGCAATGACTTCAGGTTGCACAAAATCTGTAACGCTGAGGCCCAGCTGAAAAGCAGTGCACAGCATTATGAGGCTATGTGTAAAAAATATGCTCGCGCCCTAGCGCTCCTCCGGGAGCTTATCTGTGGTTCTATCCACAAGCGGTTTAGCAACCTCACTCTCCGGCCTTGGCCTTGTAGTTGGTATTCCATTAGGGACAGTAGGAGGGCTATGCGGGCTGATCTCAGCTAGTTCAACAGCGGCAGGTAAGTGGCTCAGGACCAAAACAGAAAAACACGCAAAGACCGCTGCCTTGGCAACGGCAAAATTGAGCACTGTGCGAGAGTTGATTTCCACGGCTCTACGTGACAACTGCGTTAGTGACTCCAAGTTCCAGCTGATTATTGCTGAGGTGGGTAAGTTCGAGGTACTCAAGCGAGAAATTTGCCATAAAGAGGCGGAAAAAAATCTCACCGAGCTGCGAGCTCAGATTCGCAGTGAACACAAAGAGGCAGAAAAAAACTCGTCAAGCTACGAGCTCAGATTCGCAGCGAAGTTGTGGAAGAGCTCCGCGGAAAACTCACTTGAGCCGCACGATCCAGCGGCATGGTGGGGAGATCTATCTCCACGCCAAAAGGAGCCGAGTATGATCACAGCAAAGGGTAGAGTCAGTCCCAAATCGACTCGTACTTTCTTTGCGTCTTTCTACCGATCCGCCCACTCATGATCACCCTTTAGCGCGAAGATTTTGTGGAATACGAATTCTAGCTTAGGCATCTGTTTATATTCACCCTGTAGGATGAAAGCGCGCTCAACCTGTCCGAACACATTGTGTAATGATTGTAATTCCACGGGATCAATCCAACCAAAATTTTCTTTTAAGAATCTGGTGGTGTTATATCTTATAGCCCTCACAGGCGTATGCAGCCAGGGAAGAGCTTGGGGATAGAGATAGGGCTCATATTCATCGGTGTGGTCGTTTACAGCACAGCTGTAGGGCAGTGGTAGGGGTTCACTACAATCAGGTAGAGGTGGGAGGTCTGCCTTGGCCATTCCCCCAAGGATTCCAAAGGGGTCTGGAACTTGTTCAGTCGTGCTCTCCATCAAGTACTGGGTATACCTTTCTCTAATTGGGCACATAAAAGTCTCTATTTCGAAATTATTTACCTGCACAGCATTTTTGGGTCGCTTCGACATTTTTGGGGGTGCATTCGAAATGATAGCCGGCTGCCCAAACCCCAGGATGGAAACACTTTGCCCTCGCGGCAATTTATTCGGCAGGGTGGACATGAAAGGGCACATTTTAGTCGTGTGACTGCACACAAAGATTTGACCTATCATAACTGTTTACTCTGTCTAGCTTCATATAATCTAAAGCTTCGACTGTTTTGCGAACAATCTTCCTAATTTCGCGAATACAAAGTGACATACGGTATTCCTCAAACCCGTACATCAACATATGAAACAATACTAGCATGTTTCAAGACTATGACTCGCAATATTTTAGTCTGGGTATATTGCATTTGGGACTTTCCCGTCTAAATATAGTACATTCGAACACAAAAATGCAAATAAACATAACATCATTACAAAGTTCAAATTAGATCACCACCCACACACTGCTTTTGTTCACTTCTCATTCGCTGAATCATCAATTGTGAGGTTCTTTGCCATGGCGGCGAGATCACCTTCTATCTTCTCGTATTCGTTGTCTGGAGGGAATATAATGTCAAAGATTTCTCCCGTTTCACATTGCTTCCGAAGCCAGGAATGAATTCTCTACTTTCATCACCTTCAAAGCTGGATCGTAGAAATAGTCGGCGTACACGATATCCGGATCAGTGTTAACTATACCTCAGAATGTGCAAGGCCGACGTGGCTGGATGGACATTTAGTGCCTTGTTTTGAGCGCTGATATTCAGAGGTTGAGCTAGCTGTCCTGCTAGCTCTTAATATTATTTCTCCAAGAAAGAAACTAGCCGCTTGTTGTGTTTCTGCAGCCTTGCACTTACATTCCTGAGATTTTTGAGTGATTATGTGGGTCACTCAAACATCCTTGGAATGTTGCTGACCTTGCTTGACCGCTGTCGCACCAGCTCCGTGTTTTCTGGTTCGCACTTATTGTTTGCACTTACATTTCTGAGATTTTTTAGTAACTCTGTGGGTCACTCAAACATCCTCGGAATGTTGCTGACCTTGCTTGACCGCTGGTACATGCCTAACATTTTTGAGTGACTCTAGCAATGGGTCACTCAAACATCCTTGGTATGTTTACCTAATCTGTCGCCAATAAAACAGTGACATTGATCCTGTTGGGTCTTGACCTTGGGTATGGGTAGGGTATAAAGAAACATACGTTCGCAACAAAAATGTAACCCAGTGG
>JAOBYG010011235.1:0-12907 GCA_025403545.1 Epizoanthus stellaris | reverse complement strand
ACAAGGAGTTGTTTGCATAATGTTCGTGCGCATCTGTTATATTATATTGTATCTGTTACACAACGGTGTTTTTATTCGTGGTACAAGGCGTTTTTTGCAAAATATTCATACACATCTATTGTATCGTATTGTATCTATTACCAAGCAGCGTCCTAATTTTTCTAGACTTTCATGTGTTTCTATTCTTATTTTTATTCGCGTGCAACGGTTTTATTCGTATTACAAAATTGTCATGCACATCTCTAATCGTACTATATCCGTAACACAGCACTTTCTTATGAATCAGGATTTTTCTTTTTTATTGTTTAATGGTATTATTCATGATACTGAAGTTGTTTTCAAAATTTTCATACACATCTATCGTGTCGCATTGTATCTGTTACACAACAAAACGCCATGGAAACCACAATTACAATATGAATGCAACTTTTGATACCTTGAAGAGTTATTCTACCAACACCAACAATTGACTGTTAGTAAAACTGTCAGGATACACAAGTAAACCATTTGTTTAAATTGAACGACACAGAAAAAATGGAAAATAGGTCCGAGCCACCTCAAGTTGAGCAGCTGACTTCTTAAACTCTGCTTTCATTTCTAGCTGATGGAAAGTTTTCAGTGACATGACATTGCACCGTGCACCTCTATCTAACTGAAATCTGACCACTTTATGATGAATCTTGATTCCTTCGTGCCACTCGTTTGTGTCAACTGTGTTCACATTATCAATACATCCCACATATAGCTCATCTTCATCACTGCTACTTTCATCAAAATAGTGAACATCCTTCTGCGTTTTGGATTTGCAAAACTCTTGCAAAATGGTTTAGCTTCTTGCACTTGGCACACTTTTTTCCCTGCGCTGGGCATTCTCGCTTTTCATGTATTAATCCACATCTAGTGCATTCTGTTGACCTTTCACTTTTTTCTCTGTCTAAGGTTTTCAAACGATCTTCCCATTTCTTATTCTTTACTCCGATGGCTTGTATTTTACTATCTTCACCAGCCATGGTCTGTAGATGAGTACTTGCCATTTCTAGGGTTCTTGCTATGTCGATGGCTTGCTCCAGTGTTAAACTCGAACCTTGTTGAATCAGTTTCTCTCTCTCTTTCTGCGAGTAACATCCGATTACAACTCGGTCTCTCATCATCTCATCAGGATCTTTGTAACTACAGTCTTTAAACCAGCAACTGAAGCTCCGTCAAAAATTGCTCGAAAGACTCACCCTCTAGCTGTGACTTCTTATGGAATTTGTAGCGAGCAAAGACTTGATTCGATTTTGGCTTGACATATGTTTCGAATTCTCGTAATATGTTTTTAGCTTCTTTGCTTCATCTTCCGTCAAGGCCCAGGTGTTGTAGATATCGCGGCCTTTTTCTCCTACCCAGATCATTAAGTAATTGCATCTTTGTTCTTCTGTTTTTCCTTTCAGTGGACCACCGAATGTAAATTCACATTGTTGTTCAAATGAGTGCCATGCGGCGCCCGGCAAATCGCCACTCGTCCAGTTCATTTTCGGCGTGTTAGCCGTCGTAATGCCCTCCGTTTCTGTTTAGTGATTTGCTTGAATGTTTAAACTATTGTTTTCTCTACTTTAAACCAGTCGATGGTTTCATATTGATCTCTAAACTGACGGATTTAACTTCTGACACTCAGTGAATGCGACGCCATGTTTGAAAGATGAATATTTAATGCCTACCCACAATACAACTGCCAGGAACTTCCAATCACAGCAAACGTATCTGCAATTAAAATTGAATCAGTGAGTACAAATGTTAAACCGCAATTTCGGATGGTGATATTCCTACGACACTTTGCTTTCAAGATTTTGGAGAATTATTAGAAATCCAGTCACTTAGTTTTTGTAATTCACTTAACCTCCTCATCAAAGATCCATTATTTCAGAAATCAAGGAGATGTTAAGGAAATTCTGTGTACAGTGTACTGGTATATAGTAAGTTAGTATGCACTTGTGATGATGTATCTGTCTCAAAACATACTATTATCAATGGTATATAAGTTAAGTGGTATAGGTCTGAGAATTAGGAAATCTTACCACAGCTTTTGCTGAAGTAGTGTTTACAACTATGTTCAAGTATTCCCCTGAAATACTCGCAAATAAATTAATGGCAATTCACAAATGATTTTAGAAACTTTCCCAGAACACGCTGGTGGTTAAATAGAGTTAGCAAATTATAATAAACTCTAAGGCATGCTGAAGCACATACTTTTTAGTACCAGTTGCTACCCCTTTTGTTGTTATACAAGCAACTTTGTATCCCAATTTAACATATGTGATGACCGTGTATAATTACCACTCAATCCCATTCTGTAACATGATGTACTTTATACAGTATGTATATAGGGGACCGGAGAGCGAGGAGGACACATGTCTGGACGCTGGCTGTATATGTAGTTGTCCCTGTTTGCTATCTGGTTTATACCTTTGATATTATAGTAGTGGAGACACTTTCAAAACACATTCTCATTGAGATCTCCAATTTCAGCAAACACAGATATCATGTTTTTTTTCTCGTTCAGCATAGTCCTCCTTTACTGCAATACAAAATTATATTTTACTTCTTCACACAAAATATATTAATCAAAGGTCATTTGTCACATAGTAAGGGCCATATATATTAGAAATTGACCTTTTGCATGATTGATGTCGTCGTTTTGATATCAGACCGTGATATTATGTCCTTCTTATTCTGGTGTAGGCAGCAATATGAAGATCATGACATATGGAAATTTTGGCAGCAACATTTTCTTAGTTGGTTCTCTTTCAACAATACAAAATTAAGATGTTAGACATTACAAATGGTTCTGACCAATCAGAGGTGATAGCTCTTGACTTTTGTGTATAGTTTCAATTATAATCTTATGAAATAGATCTCTTGTCGTTTCACTATGTTTGCTAATTTCATGCTTACATTGTACAGGGCAATTGTGTACTGGTACTCAGCACTGCGCTTTCTCTCATCAACAAAACTGAACACTGCCATCACAGTTTCAATTGTATTGCTTTTATTATTATTATTACAATCCAGGGATAGCATTAACGCAAAAATCGTGCATTTTTACGCAAAATAATTTTGGAAAATGCATTTTACAAACTTCATTGCGTCCTTGGGACGCATAGATGGCAGTGTGGTCTAATATACCTAACTCAATCGTTTTAAAATAATACGCTTTTCTGAATTTACAAGTTGGATCGATCGTCTTGCTTGTAACCTCGTTATTTCAACTTAGCAACCAGGCAGCACGGAAAGTCCTGGTTTCCAGTGCTACATTGGGCTTTTCAGATAACACGCCAGCCGCCATTTTGAAGTCCATGTGGTCACGATAGCATGCAAAACAAGAAGTGGGAGATTGTACTTTGTTTCTGTCTTAGCACGTCACACGTACTTATTATTCAAATCTGAAATCAGATGCAATGGCAAACAAGTCTGTGTTTGAGGTTCTGGGAGTGACTCGACCCAGATCAGATTCGCGTCGACACTCGAAATTCCTGTAAAGTCTGTTTTAGGTATTTTATAAGCACAGATTGAAACAGAAGCTTTGGCCCCGGTTGTTCAAAAAGTAGATAACTTCACTTTGCCTTTTCAAGATTCATTATAGAAGGGAAAGTAAAATATTTGCAAATGCAGCAACACAATTGCGTTTAACACCAAAAGTTACCACAGCGAATACAATATTACGTTTGTATGTCGAGTGATCTGATTGGGTATACTAAATAAGTGTTATGTAGTATTAGAGTGTTGCTTTTCAAATCGAAGACAAAAAAGAATCATCTGTTCAATAAATAATGACCGCAAAAGGCCACCAGAATAGCCCTGAAAACAACCATTGTATTTGACAAGTACTTGATCACGGTTCGTAGTGTCTATAAATGCGTGTCGACTGTTTTTAGTGTGTGTCGACGGCTCATTGGCAATGGCTCATTGACCATTATTAGGGGATTGGTTTTAAAAACGACAATATTCATAAAATTAGTGATCGTGAAAGACCATCAATAACCGCCGTAATTACCGGCTTAGTTCACTTATTGTTGAACATTCTAAAAACTTACACCAAAGACACAGGCGCAAATATATCAATTGTTGTAAATATCTGCAGAGTATGCACTCAGGGGCCGTTTACATGAGAGATTTTACAAATCCTGCGATGAGTTCACCTCGGTGTATGTTAATTTCCTTCTTGCTGATTACTTTATTTTTGGGGACGAGATCAGTTCATCCCGAGATGATTTTTCCATGTTTTGAGCACCGGGATTAAATGGGCTAGAAAATTCTATGTAAACAGTGTTTTTTTTCATCCCAGGAATAAAACGAAACGTTGCAGGACGTGGGACGAAACCACTGATAAAGAAGACAGTTCAACCCGATTGTGATTTGTTTAATTTGCCGC
This sequence comes from Epizoanthus stellaris, assembly GCA_025403545.1. Lineage (NCBI taxonomy): Eukaryota > Metazoa > Cnidaria > Anthozoa > Zoantharia > Epizoanthidae > Epizoanthus > Epizoanthus stellaris. Next base: position 8,496 of record JAOBYG010011235.1, on the reverse strand, counting down.
GTGCATTCACGTTTTTCCTGGCCATGTAATGTAAACTGATTGTTACTCAGGGTAACAACCTTTTTCACAGTGAGCAAGAAAAATCTCTGGCACCCAGGGTAACTGATTGCAAAATATCAATTACATTTTCTCACTTTGAGTGGTGACAAAATTACTACCCCGTACCCCACTGTAAATGCCTGCTGCGCAAAAATCCGACCCTTCCTCCCCCCAAGGACACACTTTGACCATTTCCGAAGATTATACAAATCTTCGCGCGTTACGGTTCCATGGATTTGAAAGTTTGCACCTCGTGGTTCTTTGTTAACGAATGAATAGAGGACGCGATAGAAACTTCCATATTAGGAAGTTTCGGCAAAGATAAATTCAACAGAAGCTAATAATCTGATTGAGAGAATGGAAACTCCATTGCTTGATACGTATTCTTTAACTCGCCCAAAAAACAGGTTTAGTTGGAACTGTAACGAATTGTTATTCATTATTATTTTAATTAGAATTAGGGGACATTATTCTGTGTATTATGTGAACTCTCAAGAATATTTCTACAGTACTATATAAATCAGCGACACTTTGCTTGAGAGACATTTTTAGGCCGCATCTAGTTCAGGCCTGAGCTGGCAGTTTACCAGTTATGTTTGACGACAGCCTCGAGCCCGTACAGTTGTGAGTACGGTAGTTTATTTCTTGGTTTAGATTATTATGTATCATGACTAGTATTTGTGTCATTTATAGTCGATGGAAAAATTGGGTAATCCATAGAGAATCGTTATTTGACATCGAGAATAAACAAGAACCAATTCAGTCACGTGGAACACACTCAATTGACACATAGAAACATTGGGATACTCGAACTGATAAACTTTTCAACGTCCACACGTTACAGGAACAGCTCAGTAGAAAATATTGTTATCTTCACCGAACGTCGTGTAATGATACGTGTGCAGTCTTAAGTAACCAACGTAATCGAGTTCTACCCAAACACCAAGACTCTTCAAGTGCAGGGAAACTCGAGCGTAGAAATAAAAAACATACTTGAAAAGATTGTTAAGCAACAAGTGGAAGCTCGGAAGCTACAAGAAGACAACGGAGCAGAACTAATGACCAACGATGATGAGTCCGTGTCCAGAAACGAGTCCATCCTGGGAGAGTCCAGATAAGACAGCCTGTAGGTTTTATCCCTGGAAATCAAATGGAGACATTTTGCAAGAATGAAATCTACAAACTGTGGGAGGCAGTTAGTGCAATAAATTCATTAACTTGAATCTCCCACCAAACCGAAAAAAGTCTTACTTTATGATAGTTTTAGTTTTAAGGTTCAAAATCACGATGGCAGTTGACCTTCAGCTAGTAAAGCCACACATGAGCTGTGGACAGAAGCTCAATTGTGACGTCATTAGCAAGATGTTTACACAAAGAACTGTGACAACTGTGTGACTGGTGCCATCATCTGATGTCATAACTCAAAGCTATACTAAGCCAAAGGAGGTGAGGTTTTAGCCAACCTTTATTCTTCTTATTTTTTAGATGTTATAGTTGTGACATTCCAAAATCAGTAAATGAGTTAGGCATTGCGCTAGAATGAAGCATATATCTGTAGATATCAGAGAAGGCTATAGCTGTGAATTCCAGTGTCACTAGGATGATGATGCTAGTTCAATTGATAGTGAAGGGGATGACCTTCTTCAGTTGCCAGTGTTTATTGCTGCACCCAACAACCAATTCAGTTTCTAATCTGGGGTGTCCACGTCATTTGGAAGGTCTTGGTGTTCACGCAAGAAAGCTCTCTTGCTGTTGTAGCTTAGAGAAACACTGTTATGAACTGAATACTAGCTTTATGAAGGCTATCAGTTTTAGATTAAATCGAAAACCTTTGTAGATAGATCGTTTATTAACTCACTTGCAGCTCTACGTCTGAATTAGGGAGGTTTGCATGACGTTAAATGCTAATTAATGTAAAAGATGGGCAGTTACCATTCTGCATTTGTGAGTAAACGCATTGTCAATTTCTTGTTTGCCGGTAATTTCGACGGCTTGCAAAAACTAATCCACGACTTCCAGATTCGACTTGCTGTTTGTTTATTGTCCTTCACACCTAGTTGACAAAATAAAAGGTATATTCATTTATGTACATTTATTGTCTCAAACATACTGTAATATACATATACATATACAGGCGGAACAACAGTTAAATTAAAAAGCAAAGAGAAAACGTGCAAACCCTAGGCAAAGTCACTGGTGTATAGTTTTGAAAGCGGTTTAACTATATCTATTCAAAATCCATGGCTGCCACCCTAACTGAACATGAAATTCAAGGACTTTACAAGGACTTTCAAGGACCTTTCCTGGCAAATCCAAGGACCTTGTGCAGCAAATAAAACTTTAAGGTTTTTTTATATCAAGTAAACACACACCGCACGCGTATGGCAAAACGGAAGATTTAACCTGATTGCAGATTTGCCAAAACTTTAATGCAGCTAATGACAGATCTTGTTAGAAATAACTTTGTTTTTTGGGGAGATTCGAGAACATGTTTTTCTTCCAAATTAGCTGGAGTGGCTCATCTTTCGCATTTGAAATCAAAAGTTTTAAGACAGTTAATTTTCCGGTGGTGCAGCCAGCACACAATTCAAGGATTTTCAAGGACCTTCATTGATTTTCAAGGACTTTCCAGCCCTGGAATCAAGGACTTTCCAGGATTTTCAAGGACCGCAGCAACCCTGAAAGTCAGTGTCTACAAAACCAATCTAGATAGCTGGCAAGACCATATTTCGCCAACACTTCTGTGTCAATGATGACAATACCCGCGTCAAGATGCAAATAATTCCTTTCCCGCTGAGCTTGGTAGTGAATTAATTTCAGCTGAACGGCTCTCCATCATCTTCGCATTGCAGTACTGCTTCCAAGTCTTCGACGCATCCAACTCGCACCACCAATAAAATCAACTGAGCTTTCAAAACAACCTTGCTACTCTGTGAACAAAAGTTTGTAAGCCTTTGGGAAAGTGACCGTGGTCATGCAAATATGGTGCACGTGTGATGACCGAGCATGATCCCTGAGCAAGATCAAAAACTTTAATAAGTCAACTTTTCGGTATTGGTTGCGGGATTCTTATGCAGTATCAACAATTATGAGTCAATGCATCATAGCTATGGGTTTCAGCAAAAACTTGCTTCAAGAATTATCACAGCATCCTTGCGCGTGAGAGATTTCTCCTTGTTTCAGTAGAAAAAAACGTTTGGTCTAAAGTGCTAGAACACAATCTTTCGGGTGGTGAAAGTAATCTAACCTGGAGTTTCCTTTATTTAAGTTTAAATTCAAAAGTATCAAAAGGAGCTCAGACTGTACTTGTTCTTTCTTACCATTAGGGAAGCTGATTTTAGGAAGGACCATTCACATTTGGCAATGTTGTGTGATACCTTTCCTGCTGTCCCAGATGTTGCTCATTGGTGCTACAGCCGGCAAGTCAGATGTGACGGTAAATTAAAGAGTCCCTGAATTTAATATCAAACACAGGTCAAACGTTTCGTATGAAAACGTCTTCCGTAAGGAGGATGACCCAGATTTCTTGAGGAACTTTTAAAGCTAATTGCAGCCGAATTGAAAGAAACGAGGTTGGGTTACCCATTGATAATAATGTATCTGCCCCTTAGATGGTGTAGCTTTGCATTTACGTTCTTTGAACGACATTTGGGTAGTGAGCAATACTATCCTTCAACTGGTTAAAGCTCACCAGAAAACAGACTGTTTGTACAATACCATGCACCATAGACAAGTGCAATGAAGGTCAAAATTTTCAAGGAACATGCCTCATCTTAATCAAAGTCAGAGTCATATTTGTCATTGTTGCCCTTGGAATGGGTGTGGACATCACAGCCATTAGAAACTTTCAGGAAACTGGGAGAAGCAGGCCGAGATGGTTAACAATCGCCAGCTTTGTTGTATCACAACACCAGAGACACTGGAAAGAATCGGTAGGGGATAATCGCGGATATCAGGTATTTCTGCAGTTTGGAGAATGCTTGCCTCAGAAGGTTCTTTTTAAGTGTCGTGATGTGAGGGATCTTGATATGAAGATTGTACATTACCTTCGTTGCACCTATTGCAAATCCTGTTGTGACTGCTTGCTTTGTATCAACAAAATTGCCAAGACAACACAGTTGTGTTTCAAGGGGCCAGTCATTTAATTAGTATTAGGGGAAGTGTTTGTGGGAGGACCGTCATTTGACAGAGAATGGTGGAAAAATTACATTATTATTAAGGTAATTTATTATCAATATTAACAGGGATTTGTATGTTGAACAGTGCAACAAAGTGAACAGACTCATGTTTGAATCCAAAATGAAATTCTACTCTACACTCATTGAGGAAAACACCTCAAACCAAAGTGTCTTGTTTACAGCAATAGATAAGATGCTGAGTTGTAAATCGACAAAGAAACTGCCCTCATGTGACAATGCCCTAGACCTTGCTAACAGATTTGCGGATTGTTTCATCGACAAAGTACAGGCTATTAGGAATACTCTTATTCCTATGACTGTTACCGCTGACACTCAACAAAGTATTGTCTGTTCTTCCAATCATGAACTACATGTATTTACCCCAACATCTACTAATGAGTTGTCTACTCTCCTTGGGACTACCACTGCAAAATCCTGCTTCCTGGATCCTTTGCCTGGCAGTGTCCAATACCTCTACTTCCCGTTATTGCAAGAATAGTGAATCTCTCATTTGCGGAAGCTAAAGTGCCCAAGAAACTCAAAGAGGCTGCCTTAACACCTACATTAAAGAAAGCTCTACTCGATCATGAGCTACTTCCTAACTACTGACCAATTTCTAACCTACGATTTATTGCTAAAGCCACAGAGAAAGTAGTTGCTACCCGTCTGAACTGTCATCTAAGTGACGGGAATCTAAATGAGGTGTTTCAGTCAGCGTACAAGATAGGACACAGCACTGAAACGGCGCTAGTCAGAGTCCACAATGATATTCTGAGGGCTATTGACAATGATCATTACGTTATACTGTTATTGTAAGATCTTTCTGCAGCATTCGACACTGTAGACCATCTGTCATTAATTGATAGACTCAGTGATCGCTTTGGAATTAAGGGCAAAGCACTTGAGTGGATTCGTTCCTATCTATCTGATCGATCTCAATTTGTCTGTGTGGAGAACGAATAATCGTCCAGTCGTGACCCTACATGTGGTGTTCCCCAAGGGTCAGTTCTTGGCCCTATTCTGTACTTGTTGTATACAACGCCACTTGGAGATATCATCCGGCAACATAACATGTCATATCATTTTTATGCGGACGATTCCCAAATATACATGTCCTTTGAACTATCTGATGTTGGCAAACCCAGTCACTCTAGGTCCTTGGGTGAAAAGAGTATTACTGATATTCAGAATTGGATGACTATCAAGAGGCTCATGCTGAATAACGGCAAATCAGAGCTACTTGTTCTTAATGCTCGACATCAACCACTCCCTCCTTTGGACTCTATCTATGTTGGTTCAGAACTGATTCATGCATCCAAATCAGCTAAGAACATCGGAGTTTGGTTTGATAATACGCTCTCCATGGAAAAGCAAGTCAATTCTATCTGTAGGTCAGCTTTCTACCATCTAAGAAAGATTGCTACTATCAGGAAGTTCCTGTCAGGCCTATCACCATTGTAAAATCTTGATACACGCCTTTGTATCTTCCAAGTTGGATCACTGCAACGCGCTACTATCCGGTCTTCCGCAACACTTGATACAGAAGCTCCAATACGTACACAATTCTGCGGCCCGAATTCTTACAGGTTCACAGAAAATGGATCACATCACACCTGTACTAAAAAGCTTGCACTGGCTCCCCGTTGCTGAGAGGATCAACTTTAAGATTCTACTTTTATCTTTCAAAGCACTTAATGACATGGCACCAGTTTATCTTAAAGACATGCATTTTAATTCATTACAAGCCAAAACGCTCATTACTCATTTCTTTAGCTTTAATGTTCAACCTTAAACATGTAGAAGCCAAGAAATTAAAAACATTAAGAACCGTTACCCTTATTTTGAATTGGACTAAGAACACGGTCTAATTTTCAAACCTTTATTGAAAACAAAACAGAGTAAAAAGCAAAATGATAACTTATACCGACATGTTTCATTTCGTTGTTCCTGTTTTGCAAAGGAGATGTTTATTATATATGGAGCGTTTATTGGGGAGTGGGCGTTTATTGGATGATTTACAGTACAGGTCGATATTTCCCGTTATTAGCGGTGACTCATTTATAATAGCAGAGTCATTTTCTATTGAGTATTGCTGTCTCGTAAAAATTTATATTCATGCAAATAACTTATAACCCCGCACGGCAATGAAGACAACAGAACACTGAGAGGTGATATTAAAGTATAAGCTCATTTTGTATAGTTATCTACATCAAGTTTTAGTTGGTTTCTCCAACTAATTGTTCGATTAGTTATTACGGCGTATAAAAAATGAAAAATTGACCGAAACAGCCGGTGACGTTTGCAACAAAATACCGGACGTCTTTATGTGCATTACGTCATACCACGTGACCTGTTTGGAAGCCGCCCCAAGTCAAAGCTAAGCATCACATCCTTGGTTTGTTCATTCTGTCAAATACAGCTGGGAAGAAGGTTGCGTTTTTTAAGCGAAGAACTTAAAGGAAGAATATTATATTATAACATTTCTTATTGAGGAAGAAAAACGTCTGCGAAGGTAAAGTAACTTTACATGAATACTAAAGATACGAGGCACAGGTCCCTTATATGGGCAAAGCTGACGAATTGACATCTAAACTGACATTTAAGTTATTTTTATTTATTTTATTTTTCTGTTTTTGACTCTTTATAAAATTCAGAAGATTTGGTACTGGAATTACAAATTCGTAAATAGATATCTACCTGTTAAGATGAAACAAAACTAGACACTTGGGCTCGTATGAAAATGCATACTTTATTACGCGTTTGTGCCGATCATCCACACTAAAACGATCGAAAATGGAGATCTTATCTCTGAAACTAGAGGTTTTCGAAAACGCGCTCCAAAGTGGAGACTTTTGAAAACGCATCAAAACAAAAACAGACTCTTTGGCCCCGTCCATACCCAACGCGTTTCGAAAACGGAGGGTTTTCAAAACGGAGGCTTTTGAAAACGAATTAGTGTGGACGATGCCTTAAAATGCGAGAATTCATAATGTGACCAATTGCTATTGTGGATATCCTTTGAATGCCAGTACAGCGCAGTGCAGTGATAGAGTTATCTGGAATGCCGAACTAAGTTGCTCACGGCGATACACAATGGGGTTTGAATTGGTGAATATCAAAGCCTACGGTAAATTTAAAGGGTTTTTCCTCGATATGAAATATTTCCTCTAACTGGTTCTGGGCAAAAAAATTGATTAAAACGGCTAATAAAATGTTTTGGAGGATACAATTAACACTGCACGAGAAAAGTAACACAAAACTGCAGGGGGGGGGAGGGGTGAGGGGGGTCAATTCTATCCTACATGTACGTTTATGGGTTACAACTAGTTACAACTTGGTCCATTCAAGAAGTAGAGAGAATTGTACCAATACTGCAATTTTCAAGTCGAAAAATCCTTTCAATATTAAAGCACTCCCATAAAAAAACATATCAAGTGTCAAAAATGTAGACTCAAGGTACTTCCGAAAACATAACCCTCTAGAAAATAAGACCACTGGCTTATGTTTTTTTAATATAATAATAACGAACATAAAGTACCAGAACGGTTATTTTCAAGTCAAAAAATCCCTTCCGATATAAACCAGCCCCCACCCACACACCCACCCCCCAAAAATCACCAAAACAAATTTAGACGCACGTAAAGTACCAGAACGGCCATGTTCAAGTCGAACAATCCCCGTTCCAATATTAAGCACCCTCCCCCCAAGTACTTTCTACGCATTCTTAGTTTCTCGAGCGACATTACATTTCTTGACTTTTCAGGTCCTCGTTAACAGTTATCTCACGAATACGAGTTGAATATGAGTTGATATATGGCCATGGCTCGCTAACGACGCCCGGTTCGTCGTGCTCATCTCAACTGGCTCCCAACCCCCACGGTAATATCCAAGAATCGTGAGCGGAATAATAGTTTGATAAAGTACCAAGACACACGTCGTTTCCCTTTCATTGTCAAACAATGAAACATTCCTTCCTTCATAAAATCCTTCCTTTTCTAAAATTTCACAAGTTTACGTCCTTTTTTGGGAATACCGGAACGAAAAATGTTTCTCCAACTAATTGTCTGATGAGTTGTTTCGGCGTATAAAAATGAAAACTAAATTTTACAACATGTCGTGATATTCTCACTTTCTTATTGGTTGAAAACCATTGTCAATAAGAGCTTATAACCCAAACAAAAAGTTTTGTGCACTCTCATTGGGCAAATATCAGGCAATAACCCTCTTCTGATTTCGATATCCCTCCAGTGAACAAAAACAAACCAAAAAGTGACTGTTT
>JAOBYG010011124.1:0-12910 GCA_025403545.1 Epizoanthus stellaris | reverse complement strand
AAAGCCCAGGATATTCACCTCCACTTCGGTGAATAATTACTCACTAGTCACCTCCACTTCAGGGAATAATTGTTAAATATTTCACAAAATGAGGTGATAACAACATGCAGTATTTTAGCCTGGCATACCCCCTTTAAATAGATATTTATCTTGTTGGTTTTGAATGCCACATGGCAAGCACAAATGATAAAGCAAACGCGCAAGTAGCTACTTTCTTGAGGTGAGTAAAATTTGCGCCATCTATTGCTTTATTAAACTTTCTCAAACTACTTTTATATTCATTTCCAAATCCCCTTGATGATTAAATAATGCTCTGATCAAATCAACAGACTGAATATTTACATTGTCATCTTTAAAATGATGATGAATTTTCCCAATCCGCAAATAGGCAATCAGAGAATGGTTTCAACATTTTACATTGGAGAACTAGATTTAGTAAAATGTGCACTCTGATTTCGAATGATATGGAAAGATATGGCTTTCCCGCTCTTTCATTCGTATATACTACACCACGAGACACACTTTCCATGTCTGCTGCATTTTCGTAACACGTTCTATTTTCTTACATCATATCATCGCATCATTCCTCCCTTTATGTTCTCTTGACCAAAGAGGTTAACAAATTTCTGCATGTTTCTCTTTTCTAACAAGAGAACTGACAAAATACTTTTGTTTTCTAGTGCATTTAATCTAATTTTACCAAATGCCATTTTAATTTGGTTCTGCGTGTCAAAAAGTGGCGCATTGCTGGCTTGCGACCAAGTGAAGCTATTTGATAAGAAGACTTTAAGTTCCAACGACGCGAACGCGCGTGTCGACAGCTCGCGAAATTCTTTCTTGATTTCTTGTTTGTTTACTAGCTTTTACTGTACCGCTCATTCTTTCGATATTGTTTTTCGTGTGAAGGATTCTGAACAGTAGGAACAAGAGAATGTAATTTTGAGGCCAAATGAATCAACAGACGATTTGTGTTCTCACCTTCACGTTGTCTATAAAACTTGAAATTTGGGTTTTTCACGTAGTAGTTTTGAAGACGACGTTGCATAGGTGGTCAACTCGGTGCATTTTTACCTGCAGTTTATTGTATTCAGTGATTAACCTTTTGTTTCGTGCTGTGTCCGCGTCGTTGGATGTTAAAGTCCATATTAAATACGATAATACGCAGAAGCCAAAATAAAATGCTTTGCGTGTATGAAGGAAAATCTATTTTTCTAAATTACAATGGAAGTTCTGTTTGTCGTTCAAAGTGTAAATACAGGTTTAGTAAACAATTTTTAAATCAACAGCAGCTATTGTGTCATGAGTTGGCAGTAATGAATGTGACGTCATCACCTTTGTGTTATTTCAAGTTTAATTCCTTCAATCGTTAAAATTTGAAAAGTTGTGCAAAACTAAAGAGTGAGATTGCAATGGACCCTGGGTACCAGAGGTTAAACCCACTCAAGTGGCGGAGAAAATTAAACCGGAGGCCGTAGCCTGAAAATCAGACGTTCTCCTCGGTCTCGAAAGATTTTTCTCCCTGAGAGAGAGAGACGTCTGAATACGTTAGCCGTTAATGCCGTCCAGTGACGTCACTACGCCAGATCTTCGTAGTGGATTTGTTTGGTCGGTTCCGTTAATTCATATTCAATATATTGAAAGCGAGTGACGCTTTAAGAATTATTTAAGCAGGAAAATTAGGAATAATTGGATGTGAATTAACGGAACCAACCAAACAAATGCACTACGAAGATATGGCGTAGTGACGTCACTGGACGGGATTAACGGCTAACTTATTCAGACGTCCCTCTCTCAGGGAGAAAATTTTTTCTAGGCCGAGGAGAATGTCTGATTTTCAGGCTACGAAGGCCGACGTAGCGAAGAGTGGGTCAAATTGAGCGGGTCTAACCTCTGGCACCCAGGGTAACAATGGAAGCAAGGCTAAACGGATTTTCATTATTATTTATACGTTCCAGAGGCCTGCTACGAGCGAAGAAGATTCGGAGTTATATTAACTAATTAAGGGTGTTTGTACACGTACTTCATGTCACTATGCCAGATTTTAGGGGGGCACTGTCTGCAAAATTACTGTCCGGTCAAATAAGCAACTCGATTAGATGAAAATAGTCTAAACGGCAAAATAGAACAAGTAATTTTGAGCTAAAGTGCAGGATGGCGCAGATGGAAGTGGATTACGAATCACCACATGTGGTTTTAGTACCCTTTTAGACCGTTTACTATGATTTATTATTCCAAATTATTCCATTTCATCACTTTTGACGACCACCTATTCGCAGATCTTAAATCCCCATTAAAGCAACTCCTGGTCATATTTATGAAAATACGACAAAACGGCTTGGCAATGCCACCTTTATAGTTACTATACATTCTTAATATTGTTTGTAGAATATAAACTATAAAATATCATTGCAAAAATAGCACAATACCCCTCTTTTAGCTCCAGTCCTACCAATTATTAGCACCTCCCCCCCAGTTATCAGCCTCATGCACTCCCTTCTCTCCCAAAGAAAATCTCTCAGCCCCGGGGGCCCAGCGACAGACGGACACATTACATGTATATGTTAGTGTACAGATACTCTGGTAGACTAGTTTATAAACTTTTCTATCCTCACGGCGAAAAACATACCATATCAGCTTTTAGTTGATTAATCTCAGTCTCAATTTGGCCTACTCACCAAGCAATTTCGCCCTCATAGCGCAAGACATACCATATCAACTGTTATTTGATCAATCCCAGTATTTGGCCTACTCACCAAGCATTCACCCTCACGGAGAGAAACATACCATGTTAACTTTTAGTTGATCAATCTCAGTACTGATTTGGCCTACTCACCAAGCATTCACCCTCATAGCGCAAAACATACCATAACAACTTTTATTTGATCAATCTCAGTACTGATTTGGCCTACTCACCAAACATTCACCCTCATAGCGCAAAACATACCATATTAACTTTTAGTAGATCATCTCAGTATTTGACCCGTATAGCTGTTCACCAAGCATTCTCCCTCACAGCACAAAACATACCATATCAACTGTTAGTCGATCATCTCAGTATTTTGCCTACTCACCAAACATCCACCTTCATAGCGCAAAACATACCATATCAACTTTTAGTTGATTTTAAAATCTCAGTATTTTGCCTACTCATCAACCATCCTCCGGCTCACGGCGCAAAACATACCATATCAACTGTTAGTTGATCATCTCGTCAGTATTTGACCTACTCACCAAACATACACCCTCACGGCACAAAACATAACATATTATACTGTTAGTGGATCAATCCCAGTATCTAGTGTACATATACACCTACCTTCTCCAGTCCCGGTGTTAAAGTCAAACCCTGGGCCGGTGTAGCTGCTTGGCGTCGAGCCATTATGCACTGTCCAGTTGAAATGGTCGTTCCCGTCCTGCAGATATCCAGAACAGATGACACCCGAATCAAAGTCACAAGAGCCCAGACCTGGAATGTGAACAAGGAATGAAAGATCGTCGTTTATCAGCTAAATTGCTGCATTAGAGCCGGAGAGAGAGTTACGCTAAAATACCTTTTAAAAACAGTGTAAAGGGACAAGTTGACCCCAGTCTTGAATTGAATAGCCTTATACATGTAATACTAATCTTTTCCAATTTGTTCTGTTTTCTTTATGTCACCTAAATTCAAGTTAACAAAGAGAAGCTGTTTACCAAAACCTACCCACAATCTAGAAACAGCTATTTAGTGGAAGTACACAGTGTGCCAATGAAATATGTTTCAGAAATAAATGAACTCTTGCCGTATTACATGATATTCAGTGCAAAGTCGGTTTTAGTTTAAGCTGTTCAATTACCTGCGGATCTATTTACGTTTTTTGAGGTGTATTAAACTAATTGCGGCTTTATCTCTCTCTCTGCCTTTGCCTCTGCCTCTATCACTGTCTCTGTTTTTACCTCCGTGTCGCTGCCCGTCTCTATCTCTGTTTTTATCTCTGTTTCTGATCCTGTGCGTGTCTGTATTTCTATCTGCCTCTCGTCTCTGTCTTTACCTCTATCTGTTTCTCCCTCTCCCTCTACCTCTTTCTGTGTCTGTATGTCGGTCCATCCCGCGTAAATAGAAATGCGTAATAAAAATTCGCAATAATCGCCTTTATCACTAGTAATATATTTGACAGATATTAAGTTAAAAGGGTCCATGTGTTAAGCAATATCATCAAATTCAAGCAGCATAGTTTCCAAGGCAATTATTCTATGAGAAGACTTAACGAAATTAAACTTTTCGTGTGAATCTTATCGAGTTGTTTTCAATTTAGCGAACTATACAGCAAGATTGAATTGATATTTTACGGCCGTTTTATCACATTTTCATGAGTATGACTACAAATTCCGGCCATAATTCAGATCCAAATATCTTAAATATGAAGAAGACATCGCCACAAGTGATGAAAGTAAGGAAATCTAAATTAACAAGTCAAGTAATAGTAAACGGCCCCAACTACAACATTGTATAATCATTGCCTGAATTATGATTTCTGAACACCGTGTACGGAATTCATAATCCATTTCCATCCGTGCCATCCTGCACTTTAGCTCATAATCACTTGTTCTGTTTTGCTTTTTTAGAATATCTTCATCGAACTGAGTTACGTATTTGATGACATCTGGCCATATTTCACAGAATGAGCTGATCACAAATAAGCATTTTCTTTCTTGCCTCCGCAACTCACCATAGGTCCCGTATGCGAAGAGAAACAGCACAGTACATAGTACTAAGGGGAAAATAATTCCGGCCATATTGGAATCGCGTGTTTTCACACTCTGGTGTAAATCCCCTCAGTGCAAGTGAATCAGTTATTAGTTCTCGATATCTATACTCGACATTTCGAATATGGACTCAGCTGTACTCTGGGAATTTTCAAATATGTGTGTTTTATTCCACTTTTTTTAACGTTTTGTTATAGCTGTCAGCTCCCACGCCAAATCAACTGTTAAAACAGCCACACATCGCTAAAAGTCAATACTGTTTTGTCTACAAAGTAGCTATGACAGACATTATTTTAATAATACTAAAATGATAAACGAAATATTTCTGGCACTAATATCAATAGTAATTGTTTTCTAGTTTCTGCCTCTTTTTGTTAAAAATACACATTGCGAAACATTAATTGATTATTTATAGCAAATTTTTTTTAAACCTTTTGCCATGTTACAAACATTAACATAAAATCTAAATTATCCAGTTAGTTGTCCATTATATAAAGTGCTGAGTTTTAAAACTAATTTGCACATTGGGATCTTTAGCAGTCTTTAGAAAACCATAGGATACTAGTTACAAACATTAACCTATTTAATTTACAGGTCATTTGCTTAAAATAAATGATAAAATTAAGATCTCATTATTTTTGTGCCTGGATAGTGTAACTAAATTTTGCTTATTTAAGACCAGAAGAAATCAAACTACGCAAATTGCTTATTTTATACCACTGAAACTCTGAAATTCAAGTCACGCATAAATGAATAACTATTTTGAATTAAGCCGTTTTACATATAATACAAAGCAATAGACATTTCTACTTTAAAAGTAAAGTTAGTAGTTTAGTGCGAATAATTTTCAAGAAGGGAACTTGTGTGGTCTTACTGTGCTATATGGGAGAACTGTCTTGCTAAACATCACTTACAAAGTCACGAACACAGGTACTTCAATTCTTAAACATAACAAAAAATGATTTGTTTCTGTTATACTAGAAGAGCGTACTTTAATTTTTGTATGGCCAGAGTCCTTTACTGGCGTGCGTATGGAAGATTTGCCATTCAGGTCCCAAAAGTAGAATTCTAGATGAACTAAAGTCTATTCTCTTCCGTCCATAAGAATTATTTGACATATGCGAGAAGCTGAAGCTCGAAACTGTTCGGAGCCACCTTAATTCTCATGCACCATGTAATGTACTCTTTATCTTTATTTCAACGCATTACCGACTATGAAAGATTTTACCTTCAAATGTTATGCGATAAACGTGCATTTCTACATCTTGTAGTTGGAGTAATGTTCAGTCCATTCGAACTCATCTGTAAAGCGACTGAAAAACGAAATTTGAGCAGATCGCTTGACTAGCATTGTCATTGGATTTAATTTAAATCTCTTGAAGAAGGACAGCTTGACTGTCCGAAATATCGGGAAACCAAATTCTCTTGTCAGTGTCAATCGTCTTCCTTTCACTTGCTATCCTATTCATTATTGTCTATTTTAACTGCATTTTGGATAGCAGGACTTGGATAGTGGTTTTTTATCCAAGTTTCAACGCTTACAACATATGGTCAAATACATGTACATTATCATCCATTGTCTCACTATCATGCAGTTAGAAAACAAATCGATTCGATTTTTTTCAGAATTTTGAATAATAACTTAGTGCTGCTAATTATTTCTATTTCTTTGACCAAGTCTGGAATTTGCGATCAAAATAGTTCATTAAAACTATAAAGACTGCTTACCCAATCTTCTGGTTCCAGGTTATGTTATGATTGGACTGAGCGCCCTCCTTCGAATAAGCGTGTGATAATGCGAAAAATGTATTTAAGAAAATTATCTCACTATTAACTCAATTGAGGTTGGCCTTCTCGACGTAAGCGGAATTGACTCAACATTTCTAACATCAGAAATGTTCCATATCCATTTCCCAAGATTCGTTCTTGCTTCAGTCTAAATTAAATACCAATAAATTTGTTTCTCCAACTAATTAGAGTTTTTAGCACTTTTTGAAACGTAAGTATAAATAAAATTTTGAGAGAAAAACGTAAAATTATAGATTTACGTCTCTGCCTCAGAGGGTTCAGAACTTTGTTCAAAATTTCTAAGAATCACAGAAGCATATTCAATTCACTTCAATACATCAATAAATTTGAATATCGCAAGACCGTTCAACCATAACTATAAATAACATGTCTAAATATCTTTATTGAACAAGGCAAATGTAAAATTCTCATATTATGCAAAACTTCAATCAGAACAAAGTCAACTGTTACTGTTACTGTTGCTGTTACTGTTACTGTTACTTTCACTGTCACTGTCACTGTCACTGTTACTGTTACTTTCACTGTCACTGTCACTGTCACTGTCACTGTCTCTATCTCTATCTACCTCTGTTCCTGTCTCTGCCAGCCTCTATTTATCAACAGTCTTTGTGTCTCTGCCGCTGTCGCTGTCTCTATCTACCTCTGTTCCTGTCTCTGCCAGCCTCTATATATTTATCAACTGTTTTTGTGTCTCTGACTCTGTCTCTGAACTCTGACTCTGTCTCTGTCTCTGTCGCTGTCTCTATCTCTGTCTCTATCTACCTCTGTTCCTGTCTCTGCCAGCCGCTATTTATCAACTGTCTTTGTGTCTCTGACTCTGTCTCTGTTTCTGTTTCTGACTCTGTTTCTACAAATCTCTGCCTTTGTCTCTGCTGACCTCTCTGTCTCTGTTTCTCTGTCTCTACTATTTTTCTGTCTCTGACTGAGGTTTCTTTCCCAGTTCTTGTGCGTCTCTGCCTCTGCCTCTATCTATGTCCCTCTTGATTAAAATTTATAGGGAAACTAACTGCTACAACAAATTCCAAAACAAACGAGAACTATGGTGAGTTTTCATTCTACAGTAGGCGGCGGTATACTCACTTCCCATTTCAGTATGGCAGCTCCGTGGATTGGTTGGTTTATGGTCGCGTAGTATATCAATGATGCCACGATAAGCAATGACACCGCTATTGTAGAGATCTTCATCAAATGCTTGCTGTTACGCAGCAAGGTAAACCGCCACTCTCGCTTCATATTAGTACTAAAAAAATATTCCTATTAAAAGAAAAAGAAAAGAATAAGAAAGTAATGGTGTGGTCTTGTTGATGATAATATGGAACTGAGCCAATAGATACTCGAAAACAAAAACGGTTCTCGAATTTTAAAGAAATGTTTGTCAACTATTTAACCGAATCCTTTTTTGTCAAATTGTAAAGTTGTTCTCTTGCCCTGAATATTTGGAAAATTAATTTATTTTAATTCCTCAATTTCGAAAGTGTTACGTGTCGTCGTTGACAGTGATTAAAATGTTTGTGTTATAGTGTCGAATCGGTCAATCAGCTGAGGATACAGATAATAACAAACAACTTATTCAATAAGTACGGTTTTCTTAATGCAATTTTTAATTTAATAGCGTAAGACGGCAAGCATACAATGTAATTGCTTCCAGATTTTACCTTCCTTTAGGAGATACTCAAGAACAATTTCTTTTTTCCAAATATTGAGTTTTGGCTCTAGTGGAGGCAGATGGCATGAGTGGTGGGGGAGTTCGACCTATTTCCTATAAGTGGCGTTTTTATTCCAGTCCGACCCAACCTACTAGTTTCTGATCATTTTAGTGATCAACCCAAACTCTAATTAAACCAACATTTGTAAGAGTGAACTTATATATTACTATGACAACGACAAATCTCTTTCTTTTAGTTGGTTTACATGAAAATAAATTGTATTGTTTTCCAGGTTGATAAAAGAAAACTTCCCTTTCTTTCAAAAGCTAATCATATCAGTAAAAGTTTGGGAAGAATTCGTCCGGTTAAAGTTATCTTAGGAAAGCAATGTTTTGCAGTTTTAATAGGAAATTCAGGTATATAACTAAACAAAATCGGTTCAGGTAAGACATATAATTGTGGATTTGAGTTCTTCTCCATCAGTGATTGTCACGTTACGTGAAATGAGGGTCCAACATAGGGTTGGCGGGATGCGGGATGAGCCTTTTTTCGCTGGTGGGATGCGGGATGAAAGAAAATTTGAATGCGGGATGAATATGGTGCGGCGGGAAGCGGGACGGTGAAGTTGGTTATTTTTTAAGCGAGATGCGGGAATTATTTATTTTTCCTGACGGGAAGCGGGATGGAAAACACAAAAACACCGCATGATAGTTTACGCAATTATTTGTCCAGCGTCTTGGATGTTTGACGTTTTTGTGGTATTTTAAAGCTAACATAAATCAGATACTTCCCTTCCGTGTCAGTGTGGACATTGGCATTTCATTACACTGTTCGGTACTTTTGAAAGCATGTTATCGCTCATTTACTGATCACTACAGTGTCTACAGTTTGACATTTGTGGCAACATAACCTGTCGAAAGTCTGCCAGAAGACAGTGACAACCTTGGAAACGTTCAGCTCAGTCGTGACGTTGACTTTTTAGTGGGAGTTACTTCTCGGTTTGGCCGTCCAGTATTAAATATTTAACCCTTTCACCGCCAATGTCGACTACAGTCGACATTTGGGGGTGCACACATGCAGTTAGTTGTGATGTTATCCGCTTTTACGTCATTAAATTGCTTTGATCAGCATGTGATGTGCTGTGGACAGACCTTTGTATGAAGGCCTCAATCGAGTCGATCCAACAAGATTTGCAAGACATACAGTGGAAAAACTGTCAATTATTTGTTGAAAATTCAGTGAAAATATTTTGCTGACAGCGCGACTTTTCCTTCTGCCTCAACTGTCAGATTCTTTAAAGAGCTAGCTTCAAACTTATCTTACTGAAAGCAAGTAGATAAAGAGGCAAAGGACAAGAGCAAAAAAACTTGGAGAGAAATGGGAAGGGGGACGAGCGAGGGGCAAAATTTGGTACGAGAGAGGGGTGAAAAGTTCTGTAAACTCCAAATTTTGATTTCTGCGCATGCTCCAAAATTCACGTGTTTCCTTGTTACTCTCACCTTAGCTGAAATGACATCTAAACATCGTGCAAGGAATTGCAATTTTAACACGTTCAGCTGACTTGAAGGCCAAAACATGGATTTAACCCTCCAAAATCACGATTTTCGGAAAAAATCTTGGCGGTGAAAGAGTTAACTGACAACATCTGTTGTGTTTGGGACTAAAACGGCTAAAACAGCTGGTCGTTGATGGGGGAGGGGGAGAGGGAATTGAGAATTCGTCGCATTCTGCAATTAGAGAGCTACAAAGAACAAATTGTGAAAGTCCCACTGTACAACAGCAGTTTAATCAAATCAGTGCGGAGATGAAGTGTGTATACTTGATGGTTGTACCAGGTTGTTTTCTGTGACAGTTAAGAAATACATATCAACAGCTATATAGACAAATATTTAGCAGCTCATACAACGCATCCCAGAAGAAAACGTTGATGCACTTTTCAAATTCAAATTTCTTAATTTGGTTTCATTACACTGTAGTGTTATTCTGTGCTCTCTCTTGTTAATCCGCTGTTCAAGTGAGTAATTCATCGTGTGTTGTTTGTCTCATCCCAGGGAGTGTTTCGGCGAGGGTCTGCAGTGGGCAGGCTGTACTCTGATTGCACTGTTGGGTCAGGAAAAGCGATACGAAGCGCTTGACTTCTGTTATCACATTGTCAAAGTTCATGAAGTTGACTGCAAGGACGAGGTTGTAGCCGGTGTGGTACGTTGGAACTGTGTTTAGTAGCTTGAAGCCTGCCACACATCTGTGCGACTATGTGCTATTTTTGATCGCATGCGTTTAAAAGTGCATGACTGCATGCAATTTTTTGGCATCGCCGAAAACCGCCGACACATGAAACAGCCAGCGATCATCTAGTATCAAAAAGGCGACAAACGTCCTTTGAAGTGGAAGGCGCCATTTTGATCTTGATCATGTGATCGCTAGCTGGTCTCATTTATTGCAGTCCCACGAAAGCTGCACACCTCTGCGATTTGATGCGAGTACGTGCGATAATATCAAACATGTTTGATAGGTGCGATTTAAATTGCGTGCGAAAAAAATAGCGCAGGTCACCACACACACGTGCGATCACATGTGATTTTAAACGCAAGCGATTAAATCGCGAATAGTCGCATAAGTGTGCGGCAGGCTCTAAGTATGTCAACGAAGTTGCTCGTTCGCCGATATTTATGTGAGAAATTCTGAAAGTATTGCTTTATTAGTTTGCGTGTCACAAGAACACAGTCAAATATCTTTAATCGACTTCCTAAGGAGGGGGAGGGAGATTATATCAGCCCCCTCCTTTTGGATTTTTCGTCCTAGCGCTTTTGCAGTTTAGCTAATAATACCAGTTCTCCAATTTACCTGCCTTTGTTGTGTTGTCACAAGATGCGCATAGGTACGTACCCAAATATTTCGCAAAATAACAGCCAAAGGAAAAACTAATACGTGTATGTATGTGTGTGTGCGTATATGTATGCGTATGTGCGCGTATGTGTATGTGTATGTGTGTCTTAGTGTATGTGTGTGTGTGTGCGTATATGTATGCGTATGTGCGCGTATGTGTATAAGTGTATGTGTGTGTGTGTGGCTTTCTAGAACGTCCACCAAGATACCATGCGTGGCATTACATCATGAAATCACGTGTTATTGAAAAGGTTTCTGTTTGTAGGACCTAAAGCGGCTGGTGAACCGTGCACACCATTATCAGAGTCTGAACGGACAGATATTCGCCATCTTGAACAAGCACCTGAAGTCTTCAGACGGCCCGGTAGAGCACGTAAGGTGCTTCCAGCCTCCCATACACCAGGCGTTTGTCTCGCAGATCTGAACTGCTCCAGTGGTCACTGAGGCTTGAGTGAGAAAGATGAGCAAAAGGATAGTACCGTATTTTTCCGAATAAACGCCCTGAATTTCCGCAGTTTTAGGGGCGTGTTTATTCGAGAGGTGCGTTTATTTCTAAATTTTAAAAGTCAAGCAAACCAAACGAATCAATTTCTATCCTTCCATGCGGTAACATAACATCGGTATATAATGTTTTCTTCTTTACATACGGTTAAGAGAAACAAGTAATTAAAATCAACTTTGGTCTGTTGTCGGTTTGCAATAGGATGTCGTCAGCGTGATAACGAGAGGGAGGCGCTTCTTTTTTTTCTTTTCATCCAGATGAAGGGGGTGTGTATTCGGGAGAGGCGTTTATTCGAACAGGGCCGTTTATTTGGAAACATACGGTATTCTTACTGGATCTGGAAAACTATAACACTTGGAGGAGCCCCCTTGAAATATTATCGTAAATATATTTGTAAGAGAGAAATATTCCCAAATACGGGAGTATTTGCTAGACGCAACGGCAGGGTAGGGGTGGTTAGCTAAAGTATTTGATGATAGCCTAGATTACACTAAATAAGGCGTTTTGTTCTTTGTGAAAATTTCGCTTAGTTATTGACTGGTAAAACATTTATTACAAAACAGTATAAAGCGACAAAAATGAGCATTGGTGTTGCGTCCCGTGCAATACTTTGTATTTTCAAGTAACAAGAAAATTGTTGTGCAAATAGAGATTTTTAGTAGCCCTGTGACTGGCTTTCTGCACCTTCTGTGCTCATAGAATATCGTGTGTCTTGTGATAGACTATTGTGTATTTGACGTGACACCACTACAAACCAGCTTTTCCTTGATACCAGCAAAGACGAGATTGCGGTTCCCACAACTGTAGAAATGAATATATCTCACCCTTATCTACTCCAATTATATCTAATCCAAGATGACGTTATTTGTTTAAGCTCATCCTGCAAGAGTAACATGAGTTCCTAAACAGTTGATGAGAAACGTTTCTATAAAGACTCTAAACAGCGATTCGCGATTAAACTTTATAGAAACGTTTATCGTTTTTGACTGTTTAGGAACGTTTTAATATTCCTAGACTGCAAAACAGTCCCTTCGCCAGAAATTGTCGGAAAACCGTATCGAGCGATTTTGGCTGCGCGGTCGGGAAAAAGGAGATGGGAGAGGTGGAAAGTCGCGCGGCCAGGCAGGGGAAAGTAGAATGGGGCGATTCTCCTTTTCCCTGGCCGCGCGACTTCTAACTCTCCTTGCCTAGTTCCTGTTCGGCTTCTTCCCGGCCGTTGGGTCTGATTAGAGCCTGGGTACGATTGCTTTCGGATACGTCACCGAATTGAATGGCCGTTAGAAGCCTAGCCAAAAACGGAATGCGCAGGTTTTCTGCGCATCAC